>JAFFZH010015554.1:0-11050 GCA_018420115.1 Euura saliciscinereae | reverse complement strand
TTTTTTTTTTTTTTTTCATTAGCCTCTAGAAAATGATCAAGTCAAGTTCAAAATATAGTTTTCAACATAACTTCTACGTTATTTGTGACATTTTTTTGAAAATATATCCAGAAAAACGTTCCAACTTTTTTTTTCTGTGTCTTTTTGCGGTTTCAGAAGAAAGAAAGAAAGAAAAAAAAAGTATTTAAAAAACTTCAACTTTTCAATTGATGTGACAAATGTATGTATAAAATTTTTTTTATTTTTTTTTATTTTCTTATTTATTTGATTCAAGAATAATTCATATTATTTGCCCTAAAGTATTTTTTCTACTATACATTATCAAAAATATTTTCTTTCACTGAAATTAATCATCAAAAGTTTCAAAACTTTTCTTCATATATTATAAGAGAAAAAAATATATTCTAAATTTGAAATTGTAATTTCTTCTGTCCCCTAAAAGAATAAAAATTGTGAATACAAAATAAGGTTGAATAAAATTCAATGAGAACATTACCAGTATAAATTGAATTCATTTTTTTTTTTCAGAATAACAAATTTTTTTTTTTTCTTTCTGAAACCATATAAATGTGATACAATAATTGCTTGTATTTTTGTAGGTGTAATAAATTTATAAAATAATAATAATAATAGGTTTTCAAAATCAGTTCATATTCGATAAGATCAATTTTTCGCGATCATTGACTTATGATTCGATGTGAGTGCAGTCTTTAGAAAGAGAATATATAATCGAGAAAATCACATATAAAATATACCTATGATAATGATAATAAAAACGAAGAATAAGGAAACTGTATCTCTAGTTATATGTACTCTATATTCTACAACACTATAAAATGTATATATATATATAGGAAAAGAAAATACAGTAAAAATCGCTGACCAGCGATTACACATTATAAGGACTTTCTAATTCGCACCAGGCCTTAACCATCAGCGTCTATAACCAAGTTGAAGTGTGACGCAAACGTTATACTGAAAACCGGTAAATCGATTAACAATCTTTATTTGGTGGTAAAAAAAAAAAATATTATATTCAGAAATGAAAATACAAAAAATAAAAAAGAACAAAAATGGAGAATAGAAAAGAAAAAAAAAGAGAAAATTGGAGCAAATATCACACCAGCTTGAATTCATCATCGAGTCGATTAAATTTCTTACAATTCACACATGAATTCAATAATTAATCTCTAAATCAAATTATCAAAAAATTGGCTTAATTAATAAAAATTAATCAATTCGATTGGTTTTTGATTTGAGGATTGATTAATTTTTATTAATTAATTCAATTTTTTCATAATTTGATTTAGAGATCAATTATTTAATAATTCATGTGGTAAATTGTAAGAAATTTAATCGACTTATTTTTTGCTCTAGAAAAAAATTATTACCTTTAATTTCTATTCGAATTGAGGAATTTAATTTTTTTTTTTTAATAGAAAACGATGAATCAAATTTTCTAATATCAATTTCAACTTGAGTGGATCAAAGAAAAAAAAATTCACTTCGATCGTGGAACAAAAAAAAAAAAAAAAGGGGGGGGGGGGGGGGGGAAGGTAGATTTTTTTTTTCAAATTCATTCATAAACTTTGAGTGTTTTTCGCCATGACACATATGAAAGTAGATATAATAACATATTTCACTAATCGCGGTTCGTCAGAGGTTCGTATATATATATATGGATGTTGTCATCTGACGATGAGTCAGACCCGATATATGCTACGTATGTATGTTATACGTCCAGAGTCACACGTACGTATGTATAGTACCTGTGACTACAGTTTGTTGTGATCGATAAATGACACATATGGAGATAATTACCTATATACGTATATTATACAATTTTATCGAATTAAATGGATCATTGATAAAAGAATATACATATATATATATATATATATATATACATATTGTAAAAATCTAAACGAATCTAATTTTTAATTTTCTATTATATGAATATATATATATATATACAGTCCGCTCTCTGAGTAGTGCCACTCCGTTTGCCACGCCTTTTCAATGAGCCAGCGTGCGGCACTACTCAGAGCGGGACTACTCAGAGAGCGGACTGTACCTAGTTACTAGTGTAAAAAAAGTAAATAAATAAAGAGTTGGAGAATTTATTGAATCTTAATTAATCTAAATTTGATTCATCTAGTAATTTTTTCTAGTCATTTCTTTTTTTCGAGAAATATTATTATTTTCACCGGTAAACGAGCAAAAGATTGGAGCCCTAAATTTGTCGGATTGATAAGAGAGACAGAAAAAAAAACCAGAAAAGAAATAAATATTTTTGTCATTATATATATAATATTCGTTTGATTGATACAATTAAAATAGAAAGATAATTTAAACATTATAATAGGAGAGGTTTTTTTTTTCTGAAATTCTTTACTTCTTGGCTAGATCATACTCAAATCATTCAGGCGCATTAATCAATTGAATCAGTTACGAAATAAGATAATTTATGTACTATAGGAAATTATTATTGTATCTTTGTTTTTCTATCAAGAAAAAAAAAAGAAAATGAAACAAAAAATGTCAACGAGTTTGTTGGAAGTTTTAAAATATTCTTTTTTTGAATATACTTAACAGAAATCAATCGTTACGCGAAAATATAGCATTTGAGCAAAAATAAATGAATAAAAATCCTGTTTTTTTTTTGTGACCAGTCAAATTAAGTGTGTATATAATATACAGTTGATTATTAATTATTCTTACAAGACAATTATTGCACGCTTGCAGTACTACGTACGCGTCATGCGCCGTTTCGTAAATATACCAAGCATCGCGTATGATATATATTATTTTATTACAAATATATATATACAATCACAAAAAATGCGATTGAAGTGAAAAAATTTCGCATCAAATTTTTAACTTATATATATCCTTCGACCCTTCTCTCTTTCTTTTTACTAAAAAATAATATTTTCGTTGATTTTTTTTTCAAGTATGATTTTTGAGTATTATTTAATTTGTTATCATCTACTATATATATATATATATATATATATATATATGAAAACAAACAAAAACAAAAAATCGGAAATACAAAGTCACATGACTCGGGTGAAAAATGACGTCACTCAATCCCATTCTTATCAAAATTTATACGAAGATCTGTATCGATGTGCCTACGAAGTAGGTATATAATAGATTGACTACAAATATTTATAGGTATATGAAAAATTTTCATTAAATTTATATTTGTTAAAAAAAATTATATAATCAAGTTTGTAAAGTATAGTAATAGTAATAAGAAAAATATACTTCTTCAATTATCGTGATTTTTTACTTCCTTCTAATCAATTTATTAATGAAAAATATAATAATATATGGATTAAAAAAGTGTGTCTCCTGTTTTCACGATATCAATTTTCAAACTATTATTATTATTATTATTATTATTATTATTATTATTATTATACCTAATAACTCTTAATTTCAGTCGCAATTATATCTTTCTTTCTTCTACACTCCTGCGCGTGGATGAATAATTTTTTTTTTTTTTTTTTGTTTCATTCATCTATTTTTGAAAACTATTTTCTTTGAATTTTATTAAACTATAAACTATTAAAAAAATGATTGATTGTAAGACGTAGTTATACCTACGTTATTTTTATCCTTCCGCAAAAATGGTATATATATATATATAAACGACGACAACTTCACACACAAGGTGGTCGAAAATTAAGAAGAAGAATATAATCCTGGAAATTCGTTTTTTTTTTTTTTTTTTAAATCAAAATTCCTTATGAAATTAAAGAACAATAATAAATTTTAGTGATAAGATAGAATTGTGATGATTTTTTTTTTTCATTCTTCTTTGTCTTTCTTTCAACTTAATTACCGAATGTTATTAAATTGATTGACGATAGCTTATCAAATATCATTTGTTCAAAATTTGTGAATATTCGTAATTTTCAATTAAACCTAATTATTTTTAATTATCGTTTGGAACAATATAAGTAAAGAATAAAAAAAAACAAAAAAACTGAATAAACCAAAATATTCATAAAAATAGATTTCAAAGCGTTCACGAATTTTACAAGAATTCAATTGTTTCTTTCTTCTCTATATATAATTTCGTTATCTTTTTTTTTTTCGAACCACTCTGTAAATATAATTCACTCTGTTTTTAACACGTACCAATATACATATGTATAAACGTGTCAGTGTCAACTACTTACGTAGGTAGTTACAACGTGGGGAAAAAAAAAAAAAAAATCTCCACATATATACAGGACATAGGTGTAACGGTTTAAGTATGTTTAAGTAATTTGTATTACACACACACACACACACACAGGTAGAGGAGGAGGAGGTGCTATGCTCTCTATGCAAAAAGACCAAGTCGAAGGAGACCGAGACCGCGGCCATTTAATTTTTTGAATAGAAAAAAATAAATAAAAAATAATTACTCACCGGTCAATTTTATCCTGCAACGATGTTGGATGTTGTAGGATAGTCTGATCCTTCGACATCTCGACGACGCATTGTGTACCCAGTTCCATTTCTGAAAAAAAAATTTGGGCATTTTTGAAAATTTAATTACGAAATTCTGTGATATGATAAGAAATTAAACACTCATCGTATATGTATATTTTTAAGTCCGTCATTGCAGTAGGAAACAAAGAAGTCAGACTATAGGTTTTCAAATTGAAAAAAAAAAACCACCTTTAAACAGTGATAATTAATATTTGTGCCTTTCTTAATTTTTTTTTTTTCATTTTATTTCCGTCCTAAAAAGAAGCAAGAAAAGATCTAGAGATTCTCGTTCCCTTCACGCAGATCGCGTTTAATGAAAGTGGGAAGAAGAAAAAAAAAGGACGATAAACCCAGATTCCATCCAACGAATGAACCTGAAAATTTATAACTGACTCTAAACTTCATGATTTCTAAATTTCTCTGCAGTGTTTCTAGATTAGATAGGAAACTTGGGATTTTTAATACATTTTTTTTATATAACAATAAAATAAAGTAGAATGAATGATAATTATAACGATGATAATAAACAAGTGAATTTTTTTTAAAAGCCCACTCAAACTTGATTTTTTCATTTCATTTTGTTGAAGATTTTGGATAACATAGAAATTTGTGATTTTGCATTGAAAAAGTATTTTGTTTCTCAATTATAAAAAAAAATTGATCCCATTCTTCGTTGAAACATAGAAAATTAATTAACAAATATCATGAATAAAAAAATTATGGTATAATTTTGTATGATTTTATTATCCGATTCGATAATTTTGAAAAATTTAAATATTCGTAATTTTTCATTTCATTCAAGCTATATCTCTTTCTTATCAAACATTCATTTCGATTATTTGATATCAACGCACAAAAGAAAAAAAAAATGTGATTGAAAAAATTCAAATCAATTCAATTCAAAGGTCGCATATAGATATATCTTCTGAGATGTTTTTCTTTTCAATCGGAAAGACCTATTTTCTTGCTCACTGAGAGCAAGCTGACATCGTTCAAGCCCCAAAATCCACGCATCAATGATTTTTTTTAAACGTGATTCATTTCAACATGTGCTCAAAACGCTGTCTCCATATTTTTGTCCATAATCGATGATAACTGAGTTATTCGAGGTGACAGAGTTGAATGGACCATCCGGAACTATACCAGAACACTAGGTAAAGATAGTAAAGGTACCCGAAGGTACGCAAAATTAGATAAGAGAAGATCACTCGTTAAGAAATTCACTTTCAAATACATATGGGTAAGAAAACTATCAGGTCCATCCATCAAGCTGATAACGCACCGCCCGAGGGGGTAACCATTTAAAAATGTGATGTCGCAACCATTTCACATTTCACAACCATTTCATAGGCATTTCATGAGTATATCATGGGTATTTCATGGCATTCCATAGATATTTCATGAGATGACTCTGTCCCAACTATTTCACGAGTGGATACCCCCTCGGCACCGCCACATGCAAAATATGATATGTATTGACTATACCGTTGGATAATCAGGTGCCCATTAGATGCTAATTAAATTCCCTCCTATTAAATTGTCAGAGATTTTGTCATTGATCAAGATTTCCGCGCGAAGAAGAAGAAGAAGAATATATTTACAGATCTTGCATGTAACGCAAGCAGCTGATGCATTGAAAATGTCCTTCGTTATCTTAGTTTTCATGCATTTTTTCATCTGAATCTCTGAATTTACATGCTGCGCTATTATTATTGCGATCTATGATTACACTACGAATCATCATTTGCACCGTGAAATCTACATTACCGAAATGTCCCTCGTTCTATTGTTTCTGTTAATTTATTTATTTATAAACTTTTTTTCACGCAGCGGTTAATTAACATGCTGCGCTATTACTATTGCCATCTATGATTACACTAAGAATCATTATGTGCACAGTGAAGTCTACATCACCTAAATGTCCCTCGTTCTATTGTTTTTGTTCTTTTATTATTTATTTCTTCAACTTTTCACTACGCACTTCCGTTGCATTACTTCCGTTGCATCGCTTCCGTTGCATCGCTTCCGTTGCATCGCTTCAAGATTTGATCCCACAGACCTCACTACTGACCCGAAAACGGAAGCATTTTCAATGCTAATAATATCGCTGCGGGTCTTTTATTCTGTCTTGTTTTGTACCGCAGCATAAAATTCCTAAACTTTTATGAAGCTGAACTTATAAGAAGCCAGTCATAGTTATCAGTCAAACATTTCAAGCTTCTCAATCTGAATAGAATGCCGCAGTATAGATTCATGTCTATAATTTCATAAGTGTTTTCGCTTTCCCGTCATATTTGAACAAAATTTTATACTCGGACCCCTGATCATTGTCTTATTTTAATTGAAAATTGAATTGAAAGTCAGCACCATTGGCTGCTAACTTCAGCTTCATTCGATTTTCACGTCTGACCATATTTTTTTATGTTCTTACTTTTCCATGACTTCCCTGACCATTTTTTTTTAATTTCCTGACATTTCCATGACTTCTCTGACCATGTTTCTTTGTTTCTTTGATTTGAATTGAAAGTCAGCACCATTGGCTGCTAACTTCGGCTTCATTTGACTTTCACCTAACCATTTTTTTTAATTTCCTGATATTTCCATGACTTCCCTGACCATTTTTCCAATTTCTTGACTTTTCTCTCACCAGTGGCCACCATGAATTCTACTATTGGGACGTAGAACTGAGATACTTGGTCATCCATGACTTCCTTTATTTCACAATCAGTGCAGATACATGGTAAAGGATCAGGACCGGAAGCATTTTCGAGCTCGTTGGAAATGAGGAACATAATATATAAGCTCGAAAATAAGTTCTCAGGTCCGAACGCTCGTGCAGTCGTTTCTGTGCTGGCCCTAGACGGGCCCTGGATAGTTATTCCCATTTTAAAGTGAATTTCTACTACTACAGACAGAGGAAGGAGAGCATCGCCGGAAAATCCGATGAAATATAAGCTCGTTGAAACGATGAAAAGGCACAAGGCCAATTCAATCAATACGCCACGTCAAGCCGCTGAACCCCCATGACATAATCGATTATGCGATTGACGAGAGAGATTTTCAAGCTTTCCCTCTCTTCTTTTTTTTTTTTTTTTTTTTGAACGAATTAAAATTTCTGAAGAATTCTATGTATCCGAGGACAAACACAAAAAATGTACCAAGTTGACGTTAATGAATATCAAAATGTATGAAATCTTGCCAAAATAAAATATCAAAATAACAATTATTCAGGATTGAATTTATTTTTTCATCTCTATCAAAAAATCACTCATCACACGTGGAATTATTATTTCCAATTCTGAAAATTGTGTGCCTCGATCCCTTTTTTTTCTGTATACATATATATATATACATATATAGTTTTTTGTCATTTGTTATTTTGACGTAACTATATAATTAATATCATCCGCAAGGACCTTGGATCTTTTTTTGTCATCGATATTATATCGTTACAATCTACAGACTTGTACTGACAAGAGAAGAAAAAACAAACTCTCTTGACATGCGAAAAGATTAGTAAACAATTATTTATTATAATAATAATAATAATAATAATTGTCTTGAAATTATAAAATTTGTTTTCAAAATCAAGAAGAAACCGGTTACTTAAATTACAGTCGAATGATAATTACTTAATTCCATATATGTATAGTGTAAAATACATTCCTTGCGAATGAAAGAAAAAAATCAACGAAAAAAAAAGAACTAAGTAGTAATACAATATTTACTCAATGATGACCGATTTAGACAAAAAATTTTTTTTTTTTTTTTTTTGTCAAACACATAAATTATTTTTTTCATTTTACATTGTGCATTATTATATAGGCATCGAAAAAATCATGATTGTGGACCAAAAAAAAAAAAAAAAAAAAATCTCTCTTTATTTTAGAATTCTAAATAATTAACGTTATCAAATTTCAAGTATAATACGCTGCAAAAATAGAGAGAGAAAGACAGCGAGAGAGTAGGTAGGTGGAACATGTGTCTCTATATTTCTCAGAAAGTCTGAAATTCTAAGAAAAATTCGTCAGTGTTGAAATAATCAATCAAAGTGTATTTATTATTATTATCATTAAATCTACCGAGGATTCTGTAGAGAGTGTAGATCGTTAACTATTCACAAATTTCCTAGAAATATCAACATTCTAACGAAAAATAAAAATAAAAATTGATTATATATTAGTCCTATTCTCGATAAGATAAAATCACAAGTAAAATTATAAACATAAAAAGTTAAAGAATAACAAAACGACTAAAACAAACAAAACAATAATAATAATAATAATAATACTATAAGTAACTATGCTACTAAAGAGTCTGTCAATGTCTATTATAGTATATAGATAACGAAATTCCGTGAAGAAAAAAACACGCTGTTATAATAATGAAGGGAATCGACGTAGTAGGCAACAATCGATAATCTCAAAATACTTTATTCCCCCCCCCCCCCCACCTAACGTATAAGTGTAATTCATATTATGAAATCATTGATAAAAATCGACGATAGCACGCGATTTCTCGAGGGGCTGAAAATAAAACTAAGAGAGAGAAAAATGAAAAAACAAGAAGAAAATAGAATATGAGACCACGAGGAAGGCGTCGACGATATCGATGGAATTGGGGTGCGATTAATAAAATTCCCTAATAATATTTCCACCATTTTTTTGAGAGGCAATTGTCCTTTTTTTTCTATCAATGTAATAATCAAAACATTGGCATTGAAATGTTAAAAATAATAATAATAATAATAATATATATTATGTATTGTAAAAAAGTGAAAAATTTTGTTGTAGTTAAAAAAAATTATTTGAATTTTTGAAATTGAAATTGAATTATTAGTATCGATTTTTTTTCTTCAATTTTCAAGTGAAAGAATGTTAATAAAAAAAATATATAATGCATGTATGCAGATAATTAAGAATCATTCAAAAAGTTGTTTAACAATAAGTAGAAAAAAAAAACAAGGACGACACCCTGTGATAAATTCAATAGTATCATCTAGGTATTTGAGAAAAAATCAATTCGCAGAATACTCGTTAATAAAAAATACTATCGTCTGTCTGAAAATATACGTACAATTACACACTCATTGAATTCAATTCGTGTGTTGACTAATGGACGATTTTAACGACTATCTAATTTCAGCTCTATATTATCATCATCGCGTTACTCACGTTATCAATTAGTCGAGATAGTATGTATCGGTATCTGTATTCAGTTTAGTCATAAGAGGAAAAATTAAGTAGAAATTTAAAAAAAATAACTAAGACAAAAAAGAAACTCTGAGATAAATTATTCTTTTGATTATTATCATTATATCGATTGAATTACTAAAATTTGAAAAAAATTATGTAGCTAAATTCAATAATTCAATTGATAAAAAATAAACAATAATCAGAAATATTTTTTTACCACGAAAGAGAGAAAAAATCGATTTAAAATTGCAATAATTCTTGTAAAAATTAATAAACTTTTTATTCCAACGGAATTTAACAACCTTTTCAAATTTGATAAAACGTTTCTTCTTTTATTTTTTTTTACTCTGTGATAAATAATACAAAACAAACAAAATAAATAAAACTATTTTCAAATCGATTAAATTTTCCAGTAAAAAAGAAAATTCCTTCGCATAATTCAATAATTGACAAATTACTGTACATACATATAATAAGAAGAAAAAAATTTATATTTTCTACATTATGTGTATAAACAAAAAAAAAATTGAAAAAAAAAATATAAAGAAAAGAAAATCGCAAGTACGATAAAACGTAAGAGAGTATCGTAGTACGTGAAGAGGTATAAAGTGTCTATCGGTCCATCGGTCGGTGGCCTTGATACGGTGATTAGTCGCAACCGAACACCGATATACCCACTTCAGTCAGTCAGTCAGTCAGTCAGCTGCTCGGCGTTGTCTCTAATTTCTCGATATTTAAACAACAAAAAATACAAAAAAAATAAAAATAATAATAAATAACGATCTCCTCCTATTTTTTTTTTCTTTTATTTCGACTATCAAGAATACTCGATATATTTTATTAATTACATCGCAATATCTAACTTGACACACAATAATCAGAGAAATAAAATCAAAAACAAAAATACAATTAATTCTATAATAGAATAAGAAAAAATACATTACATATAAACACAAGTTTAATTCGTTAGCGGGGTTTGAAAATTGGTTCGATAGCAAGTTCGCGAATCGTCGTGAGAGGGGGCGGGATGTGGGGGGGAGGGTAGGGGAAGAGGAAATAATTGTTCGAAGTGTCCGATGCCAATATATAACACAATGAATATGAATCGAAAAAGTTATTGATGTATAAAGTAGAAGAAGAAGAAGAAGAAGTAGAAGAATAAAACTAGTATTTTATAGAGTAGAGAGAGAGAGAGATAGAAAAAAAATAGATTGTGACACAGTAAAATTGAGAGAAAGAGAAATCGATGAAGAGAGCCAGCGTTCGTAACCGAGAAGCAGAGAGAAGAGTATGAAATTCGCGCATACGGAGAGACAGAGAGAGGCTACGGTGCTGTCGGTTCGTGTCATATCGTGTCATTTTTT
>JAFFZH010015551.1:0-12135 GCA_018420115.1 Euura saliciscinereae | reverse complement strand
AGACAAGAATGATAATTCGAGAGACGATACGATGGTTTTTTTTTCTCATGCAAGAATGTCGAGAGTATAGGCGTATCGACATGATGAATCATGCAAATTACCAAGTATATTATTTAAGCATTGTATCTATAGCAGATGAGAATGGGCAATTATTTGGAAACTAAAGATAATAAAAATTCAATTTGTTGATAAGAGTGAAATTAAAAAAAAATTACTATAAAAATTCGAGATGAGACAAGAGAACATCTTTAGGTCACGAAAAATTTTAAAAGATAGACTAAACTTCTCTCGATATACAAGATACGACGGTATGATCAAGTTTCTTGAAATTATCTAGAAAAGGCGAGAGCAGAGAAATTCTTGCCTCGTCTTATCTTGCGGCAACACTATAAACGGCGAACTACACCTAGTGATGTCCTTCAGCAGGAAGACGATGGAAGAGGAGCAGGAATATCACAGCTACGAGCTCGAGACGCTATTAGCGATGGTAGACACGATCGAGAGATTTGGGATATACGTCCAGCACTGAAACTTTACGACCGTAACGGATGGTGAAGCTTCAAAGCAGACCATGAAGAAGAAGGATGTCATTCCACGAATTGGACAATGGATGTTTAAACTACAGGACTGCCAGTTCGAAACTATTCATTGTGCAGGTGCAGGTAGCACTCACTGAAAATTTCCCTTCATTCATAAGATTGGACAACTCCATCCCCAAAAACCGAAGGACTCGTAGAGGAGGAAATGCTTATAGGAGGAAACGAAATCTGGTCGAATGGTTGCAGAGTTTCGACCAACAAATGAAAATATGCGCTCAGCAAGTATTTCCGGGTCCCTCAGACCGAACCGGATAGGGTATATTCATAATTTGACTGATAATTTGGACACAGTATATGCAGTGTATCACCAGAATACTAGGCGGAGCTCCTAGTTATGACAAAACAAAGGGTAGGAAAAAATGACAAACCTACGAATTCCGACGAAGGATTTTTCGGTGCAAAATAAGATCACTGAAGAGATTCAACGGACCTCCTCTAAACTTTGAGTATGTAGCTTTGAACTTCAAATTTGTCGTACTTTCCGATACAGGGGGTGGTGAAGAATAGTATAGGTCACACGCGAGTGGAAAGGGGGATCTCAAACTGCGTGTTAGATTGACACCCCAGCTGAAAACGAAGCATCCGGAATATTGAGGAAATGGTATGTCCATTTTGAGGCTCTCCTCGATCTTCTTCAGTTCTCCTTCGATGTCACTTGTACCTCTAAGCCAAGACAAACTTTTCTTCGCAACTTCCGTCCTGTTCTTCATCACCTGGTGAGAAGGTGATTCTGACATCCAGACGAAACCCAGCACGAAAATGATTGGCGATGCCAGTCCCACGTAAGCAAGGGTGACGCGACTGACCCACGGGCCGACACAGTAAGCGAGTAAAATACCAATGTTGGAAATTTGATTCAGAATGATAACCATACCGCCCCGATACTTGTCCTCCGCAATCTCTCCCAAGTATATCATCAAAACTGTTAGTGCTCCACCGGAGCCAAATGCAGCGAACAGTCTACACACAGAAAATTAGAAAATTACGTATAGGAAGTGTGACGGTAATCAGAGGACTCGTACAGTGCATCTCCCTGCAACATCCCTGCATAGTATGGTAGTACACTCGAACCTCACTTCTTTGACCGAGTCGGGACCAGACTATACCTATCCTTTGACAAGTCGGATCCCCACTTCCCGTCGGTAAAATAGGAGCCACTTTGAGCGCAGGCCGTGTGATGGGACGGGAAGGGTCGCGGTCTTATGGTGGGGGAAGAGGGAGTAAGAGTGGCCGAAAACCACTGCCTTCTATGATACATTAGAAGGCGTAGCATGGGAGTGGGGGGCTATTCGGAGAGAGGTGGTTGGTTAGGAGTGTCCGCGCGCTTGTCGCACGCGGGGCATAAGCGATACCAGCTACTACGTGAGCAACAAACGTCAAGCGCGGAGACACTTCCAATCAGCTATCTCTGTCTGACCTCTGACCGCTTTGCGAGTCACTTGCCGCTGCACGTTGTCGTATATCATGAATCGACTCGGTCAAAGAGATGCGTAAGTCAGAGACTGATGGTCAGAGAAGTGAGGTTCGAGTGTGTTTGGGGCTATCCACGTCAACGCGATACACCTCCAGACCGCGAGATCTGCAATCTGATCGCTGATTTTTTACACTGTGGTTCTGTATCTGAAACGCTTCTGTGATTTTTGGGGGATATTTTTAACCAACCCTTTTCAAGTTATGAATGTTCTCAGACTCAATATTTTTGGTGTGTTTTGTACAGTCTGACAAGGGGGCATCGCCTACTACGGGAAACCGATTCGGTCCATTTTTAATACACAAGTAGGCCTTGACTAGAAGTGTAACGGGTGCAAGTAATAAGGTGCTAAACTCAGCCGTTTCCGAGAAATGAATATCGCAAATTTTGATGCTTTTTTATACTTTCCACGTCAGCTCGTCGACAGCGAGCGCGTAGCTCAGCCAGCAGCGCGTCCGTCTCATGAACGTGAAGTCGCCGGATCGACCCTCGCTCGGAGTATTTTTTTTTTTATGTTTTTCCGCACGTAATATATTTTCTTTTATCATTTACATTACATAAGACAATCAATATCGTATAAATTCGTGTATATCCAATTGAAAAAATACTACTTTCCAGCGTATCTACTGTGATTAGTTAGTCTTTCTCTAGTCCATTGCAAAGTAGTGATACATTGTATTGGTATACGTGTTACTCCATGTTCGAACCTCATGGTGGCCACTCGTCAGGGAAAACAGGGAAATCAGGGAAAAGTCAGGGAATTCGAAGAATGGTCAGGGAAGTCAGGGAAATGTCAGGGAATCCGAAGGACAGTCAGGGAAAAGCAGAGGAATTTCATGGTCATACGAAACAAGACAGAATAAAAGATCCCCAGCGACATTTATGCAGTCAAAAGTATTCTCAAAAATAATTTTCTTTCCCCATGGATTTAGAGCATTATTATTACATACTTGAATAACCACTAATTCGTCCAAATTTCAGTCAGGGAAAAATTATATTTAGGTCAGGGAAAGTCAGGGAAATGTCAGGGAATCTTTTTTCCGCAAAAAAGTGGCCACCATGAACCTGTCGAAGCCAGCTGCAGCACGAGTACAAAGAATCAAACATCAAAATTTGCGATATTCATTTCTCGGAAACGGCTGAGTTTTGCACCTTATTACTTGCACCCGTTACACTTCTAGTCAAGGCCTACTTGTGTATTAAGAGCATGCTCCAGTCAGCCGTTTCCGTATTTAAAAAACAATGAAGCCTACCCTACTGAAATTGATTACATAATTAATCATAAGAAAAATCACCTGGTAAACTACATGGTTAATCATATGATAAATCATAAAATATTGTGACTGATTTCAACATACGATTTATTGTGTAATATATCATGTGATATTTACAGGTATATCATTGATCATGAAATTTATCATGTGATTTATCTCTTGTTCACGACGAAGAAAAGAAAAAAAAAACTTTCCCGCTGCGGGATGGAACCGACAACCTGAAGAAACGCAGTCGGTTATGCTACCGCATGAGCTACGCCATGTGTTAATAGTATAAGAGTGTTTGGCGATCATGAAGTATAACTGTATCGAAGGATTCAGGTTGAGGTTCATGTTTCGGTCGATTGTCGATGTCGATTCAGTTGCCTCAATCGGGTGATGGAGTCAATCTCAACGCAAATACCCAGAGCGCACAAATTCATCAAGCGTTGAAGCAGCTCAGAGGACTAGAGTAAGAGTGAATAAATTTTGTCCGACTAATAGCCCAGAATTTGCTCAATCTCGAATTGCGAAACCAACCGATTGCCTATCGTTGATGCAATACAATAATCTTTCATTATATCAGCGTGTCGATACTCGTGTTGATAATATTTTCCAATTAAACTGATGTTAGCTGACAGCATTCTTGTTTGATATTGCATGATTTTGGACTTATAGATACGAATAAAGAAAACTACGATTGCGGACAGCCTAATCTGATACTGTGTCGTAATACCTATGGAGTTGGTACCTGTATATATATATACGGGAATTACCCGTATGGACACTTCCCGATCGGACACGAGCCGCATTGGACATTCGTCCAATAAATGTCGATTCACGAAAGTTCATTCCGGACACAGACTTTTCTGGATACGGGCTTTTTCGGACAAGTATCCCGGTACTTCATCGATCCTACGACGAAAGGAAAATATCTCCCTAGTCCTTCACGATGTTCAGAGTGAAAATATAATCGTTCAAAATATTCTCCGTCGAAATATTGTAGGTCAATTTTTTATAGGTAGATCTAGATCAGAAAAAGTCAGGCTAGCCAGTGATCCACTACAAATAACCCATGACTGTGTTCTACACTTCGGGAGGCCAACTACTTTACACACATGGGTCTGTGATGCTGTAAAAAGCGTTTGTCCACCAAAGCCATGGGATTATTTCGTGATCCAACTTCTTTTTGGTTAATTACATTCTCTTTTGAGTCATTCACAAACCGTAAATCACGGTGAGTATTTAGTATTTAAAATTTAGTTCATTACCCATGGGACAGGTCCCCTAGGGTGGGATAAGAAATGATTACAAAGAATCACAATACCTTAAAATAGTGTGGGAGGTAAGTGACATAAGAGAATCAAACAAAAAAAGGAAGCTATAAGGAAGATAAAGAATCTATCTAATCTCAGCAAAGGATAATTGGTGAGTCTACAATGGGAGTGGAGTACGCGAAGGTTCGGAGCTATAGGTCTCAGAGTATAGTTCGATATTTTTCTTCCATGTTTTTGTTTTCGCAGTAATGTAGTAAGGAGAAGTCGCATTGCGGCCCAAGTCACGACTATATTATAGCCATCTTAGAATCTGTGGTGGCCCGGAATTCGTTCTGAATATCCCGAAAGGACTTTTGCTTCGTCTCAGGTAGATAAAAGTAAATGAGTATTGCTTTGACGATAACACACGCGGCGAATATCCAGAAAGGAACATGAGTTCCGTAGGCATCGGCGAAGACTTGATAAAGTTTGCTGACAGCCATGCCAACGCAGCTGGCTAACAGCATGGTGGTCATTGTTCCGGCAGCCTTCAAGTTGGAGGGCAGTATCTCAGATGCTACTACGAACGGAAGACATCCCAAGCCAATTGCGTAGAAAATTATGTAGCCGACTATGGCGGTAACCGGAAGCCAAGATATCGAACCGACGTCAGTTCCGATGGCTTGAAGGGTGAAGTAGACGGCTTCACCTATAAATTAAAAAAATATCAACTACTGTATAATTTACAAATTCATACGTGATGAACAATTTGGTTCATACCTGTCAGGGAAACGAACACACCGCAGAGCGACACCATGAACAAGGGTCTTCGCCCGAATAAGTCAACGGTGAAGACGCTCAATATCCCGCCAAGGATTTGCGCTATTCCAATAATGATAACAGAAACACTTGTATTCAGTCCGGATCCAGACGCTTCGAATATAAGACTGGTATACGAGAGTATCGCTCCATAGCCACTGAACTGCGGTGCAGTCATCGCCACAGTTAGAAGCAGCAAGGCCTAACGATCAGGAGGAGGTATAAAAGATTGCTATGGGCAAGTTTTCAGAGGACGGTGGGCCCAGAGATTGGATAACTTTGGCAGCGTAGGAACTAGAATACATCAATTTTGATAACATTCAAAATCCATCGTGGGGTAGGAATTTAAGATTTGTAACTTTTGACCTTGTTTCAACGAATCCACCTTTCTTACAACTTTAGGGGGTTGGCGCATGAAGTACCCCCTAGTAAACTACATATGTAGGTATGTAACGTACGTGGCCACGGCGACTACTGGTTTCCTGCACCGTCCTAGGGAAAAGTGATTAGATCTACGCACCTTACGATTGCCCGGCATCATCACCAACTCTTTCAAAGTCCCAGCCTCTTCCATTTCGAGGCTCTTCTCGATCTTCTTCATTTCTCCTTCGACATCGTTTGTGCCTCTGAGCCAGGACAAACTTTTCTTCGCGGCTTCCGTTCTGTTCTTCATCACCAGGAAGTAAGGTGATTCCGGCATCCAGACGAAGCACAGTGCAAAAATGACTGGCAAAGCAAGTCCTACACCAGCAAGGGCAACTCGACTGACCCATGGGCCGACGGAGTAAGCGAGTAGAACACCAACGTTTGCCATTTGACTGAGCATCATAACCATACCGCCCCGAATCCTGTCATCCGCAATCTCTCCCAAGTACATTATCAAAACTGTAAACGATCCACCGCACCCAAGAGCAGCGAATAATCTACGCACAGAAAATTAGAAAATGACGTAGGAGTGTTGCGGTAATCAAAGGACCCGCACACTGCATCTCATTGCAATACCCCTGCATAGTATGGTACACTCGAACCCCACTTTCTGATGACCAAGTCGGGACCAGACTATAAAAATCCTTTCGTTCACTTGCGAGCCGCAATGTATTTGGTGGTTGCACAAACACCCTTTCTGATAATGTCTACCTGAAATCCAGTCTAGCTCATTTCGATTCTCGTCACGTTCTCCCCTCGTCTACTCAATTGAGGATATTGAGTCAGAGGTCACCGTCAGATTCAGGGCTAACGCTCAATTTCAGTAACAAGACTCAAGTTCGGAGCGTTAAGTGTTCATTTGAGTCTCGTTTCAAGTGTAAAATCGGATGTTTGTCGGGATGTTTTTTTTTCCATGAGGGATACGCTCGGTAAATTGGCGTGTGCTGGCCCATACCGTATGATTTCGTGGATGGTCTGGAGGGTATATGCAACTGTGATGACATTAATGGTTGCTGGATGAGAAGCAGAATGCGTGAATGGTCACCAGCAATCAGTGTCATCTCCGTTGGATATGAGCAGGAGACCACATGGTAACCATCCAGTTATATGGCACAATTTCAACCTTGCCTGTGAGAAATATGATTATGCCGATTGACGATTAGGAATACCTTGCTACAATCAGCCACCAGTAGTTTTGCGCTACAGCAATGAGAATGCAAGCAATGATGAAGGCGACTGCTGTTAAAAGTAGCGAAAATTTTCTCCCCCATTTGTTGACAAGTGTGCCGGTGATCAAAGCACCGAACCCATTCGAGACAACGAAAACACTGGCGATCCAGGAACCCTGACTTGACGTAACGGGGAGATCCGAATCCTCCGCTTGCAGTTTGGCCAGTGACGGTGAGGTCCATCCAATGTGGAATCCTCCGCTTAATGCAGCTATGCTGGCTGAAAAGCGAGAGTATTCACTTGGAGCGATGTATATCACATACCCTGCAAGGTTTGCAAGTGCGATTATGAATGAAGAGCAAATGTATTCTTACCTACAAACGTGACGAGCAGTTGAGTTGTGGTGCCTGACATGATGATCGGGTGATGAAGTCAAGCTGAACGAAAATACCTGGAGCGCACAGATTTATCAACCGTCAAAGGAACTGATGGAACTCAGAAGTAATGAATAAATTTAGTGTTCAACTCAACTGATTTCAATTGACAGCACCCGTGTTCGATAGGTACTGCAATGCATGATCAAAATTAGTGACGAAACCCAAGCTGCACGGCCGAAGTGAAACACGCGGACAAGGGAAGTGTTCGAACAATAGTATATTGTGTTACAAGGGACGAAAGTTGGCGATTGCGGACGAGTGTGAAGTTTGTCGCCCGAGCGAAGCGAGGGCAGCAATCACACGAGTCGCAAATCGCCAATCGTCCCTTGTAACACACGATATTTTTCATAATAAGTACATGAAATGATGGGGTTGCATGGCACTAGCGGGACATAAGAATCTACCAATCATAACATAACCTCCAACTTCGTGTCAGTCGTTTCGTCCCGCGAAACAGGGATGAAAGTGAACTAAATTTCTCCCAAGGAACGAAAGTGAAAAAATTGTGGACTGCGCATGCGCAAACGTAACCCTACAATCCCGGTATGCAACTGGCCGCTTTCGTCCCGCTAAAGTGCCATGCAATACCCCACTTTTCATGCACGTGTTATGAAAAGAAAATACAGGATGTCATGAAATAGAGAAGAAGCTCAGATACGAGGCTGAAGACGAGATAGAGAGAGAGAGAGACTAGTCCAAAACATGTCCGTGTCGCGGTGAACAGTGGATAGAGATCTGCATTACCGGAACATCTCAAGGAGAAATTCAACCACGATAAGGAAGATAGAACGATTACTGGGAGCAGGTATCATCAGAGAGATACAGAGGGTCGTATGGTTATGGATTATCGGCGAATGAACGACATAACAATGAAATATGATTACCGAATGCCTCTGATTGATGACCAACTCGAGAAAGTACCCGGCATGAAGTTCTACACTGCGCTGGATCCACCCAGTGGATACTACCAGATCCCGGTAGAAGAAGCTCCGGAAGAAAAGACGGCGTTCGTAACTCTGATACGAGAGAAGAGATCGCGATCTACCTGGACGCTGTTCTCGTGCCGAGCGAGACGATTGGAGGAGGGATAGAAAAAATGGAGAAGGAGAAAGATGAGGGACTGAAGCCAAAGAGGAGTGAATACACGTGTTTCGGAGGGAAGAGAACGATAAGCCCAAGTACAAGGTCTGCTCGGATTCAAAACGCCTGAGGATGTACACGGGGTGATAAGCTTCCATAGGCTCGCAAGCTTACTTTCGGAAATTCATGATGAAGAAGAATGTGGATCTCGAATGGAAATAGGAGCAGCACTCGGCGTTCCAGGAGTCGAAACGAGGCTGCCGGCGGGGAAACCGGTGCTGCTGTTGTATTCGTCAGATGAGGACCATGAATTACATTCCGATGTCCCCAAAATTGCAGTAGCTGGCGTGCTGATACAAAGAGGAGGATACGGCGAACAAAGTTGCCGCAAAAGACAAAAGAAACGAGACAAGACAAGAATGATAATTCGAGAGACGATACGATGGTTTTTTTTTCTCATGCAAGAATGTCGAGAGTATAGGCGTATCGACATGATGAATCATGCAAATTACCAAGTATATTATTTAAGCATTGTATCTATAGCAGATGAGAATGGGCAATTATTTGGAAACTAAAGATAATAAAAATTCAATTTGTTGATAAGAGTGAAATTAAAAAAAAATTACTATAAAAATTCGAGATGAGACAAGAGAACATCTTTAGGTCACGAAAAATTTTAAAAGATAGACTAAACTTCTCTCGATATACAAGATACGACGGTATGATCAAGTTTCTTGAAATTATCTAGAAAAGGCGAGAGCAGAGAAATTCTTGCCTCGTCTTATCTTGCGGCAACACTATAAACGGCGAACTACACCTAGTGATGTCCTTCAGCAGGAAGACGATGGAAGAGGAGCAGGAATATCACAGCTACGAGCTCGAGACGCTATTAGCGATGGTAGACACGATCGAGAGATTTGGGATATACGTCCAGCACTGAAACTTTACGACCGTAACGGATGGTGAAGCTTCAAAGCAGACCATGAAGAAGAAGGATGTCATTCCACGAATTGGACAATGGATGTTTAAACTACAGGACTGCCAGTTCGAAACTATTCATTGTGCAGGTGCAGGTAGCACTCACTGAAAATTTCCCTTCATTCATAAGATTGGACAACTCCATCCCCAAAAACCGAAGGACTCGTAGAGGAGGAAATGCTTATAGGAGGAAACGAAATCTGGTCGAATGGTTGCAGAGTTTCGACCAACAAATGAAAATATGCGCTCAGCAAGTATTTCCGGGTCCCTCAGACCGAACCGGATAGGGTATATTCATAATTTGACTGATAATTTGGACACAGTATATGCAGTGTATCACCAGAATACTAGGCGGAGCTCCTAGTTATGACAAAACAAAGGGTAGGAAAAAATGACAAACCTACGAATTCCGACGAAGGATTTTTCGGTGCAAAATAAGATCACTGAAGAGATTCAACGGACCTCCTCTAAACTTTGAGTATGTAGCTTTGAACTTCAAATTTGTCGTACTTTCCGATACAGGGGGTGGTGAAGAATAGTATAGGTCACACGCGAGTGGAAAGGGGGATCTCAAACTGCGTGTTAGATTGACACCCCAGCTGAAAACGAAGCATCCGGAATATTGAGGAAATGGTATGTCCATTTTGAGGCTCTCCTCGATCTTCTTCAGTTCTCCTTCGATGTCACTTGTACCTCTAAGCCAAGACAAACTTTTCTTCGCAACTTCCGTCCTGTTCTTCATCACCTGGTGAGAAGGTGATTCTGACATCCAGACGAAACCCAGCACGAAAATGATTGGCGATGCCAGTCCCACGTAAGCAAGGGTGACGCGACTGACCCACGGGCCGACACAGTAAGCGAGTAAAATACCAATGTTGGAAATTTGATTCAGAATGATAACCATACCGCCCCGATACTTGTCCTCCGCAATCTCTCCCAAGTATATCATCAAAACTGTTAGTGCTCCACCGGAGCCAAATGCAGCGAACAGTCTACACACAGAAAATTAGAAAATTACGTATAGGAAGTGTGACGGTAATCAGAGGACTCGTACAGTGCATCTCCCTGCAACATCCCTGCATAGTATGGTAGTACACTCGAACCTCACTTCTTTGACCGAGTCGGGACCAGACTATACCTATCCTTTGACAAGTCGGATCCCCACTTCCCGTCGGTAAAATAGGAGCCACTTTGAGCGCAGGCCGTGTGATGGGACGGGAAGGGTCGCGGTCTTATGGTGGGGGAAGAGGGAGTAAGAGTGGCCGAAAACCACTGCCTTCTATGATACATTAGAAGGCGTAGCATGGGAGTGGGGGGCTATTCGGAGAGAGGTGGTTGGTTAGGAGTGTCCGCGCGCTTGTCGCACGCGGGGCATAAGCGATACCAGCTACTACGTGAGCAACAAACGTCAAGCGCGGAGACACTTCCAATCAGCTATCTCTGTCTGACCTCTGACCGCTTTGCGAGTCACTTGCCGCTGCACGTTGTCGTATATCATGAATCGACTCGGTCAAAGAGATGCGTAAGTCAGAGACTGATGGTCAGAGAAGTGAGGTTCGAGTGTGTTTGGGGCTATCCACGTCAACGCGATACACCTCCAGACCGCGAGATCTGCAATCTGATCGCTGATTTTTTACACTGTGGTTCTGTATCTGAAACGCTTCTGTGATTTTTGGGGGATATTTTTAACCAACCCTTTTCAAGTTATGAATGTTCTCAGACTCAATATTTTTGGTGTGTTTTGTACAGTCTGACAAGGGGGCATCGCCTACTACGGGAAACCGATTCGGTCCATTTTTAATACACAAGTAGGCCTTGACTAGAAGTGTAACGGGTGCAAGTAATAAGGTGCTAAACTCAGCCGTTTCCGAGAAATGAATATCGCAAATTTTGATGCTTTTTTATACTTTCCACGTCAGCTCGTCGACAGCGAGCGCGTAGCTCAGCCAGCAGCGCGTCCGTCTCATGAACGTGAAGTCGCCGGATCGACCCTCGCTCGGAGTATTTTTTTTTTTATGTTTTTCCGCACGTAATATATTTTCTTTTATCATTTACATTACATAAGACAATCAATATCGTATAAATTCGTGTATATCCAATTGAAAAAATACTACTTTCCAGCGTATCTACTGTGATTAGTTAGTCTTTCTCTAGTCCATTGCAAAGTAGTGATACATTGTATTGGTATACGTGTTACTCCATGTTCGAACCTCATGGTGGCCACTCGTCAGGGAAAACAGGGAAATCAGGGAAAAGTCAGGGAATTCGAAGAATGGTCAGGGAAGTCAGGGAAATGTCAGGGAATCCGAAGGACAGTCAGGGAAAAGCAGAGGAATTTCATGGTCATACGAAACAAGACAGAATAAAAGATCCCCAGCGACATTTATGCAGTCAAAAGTATTCTCAAAAATAATTTTCTTTCCCCATGGATTTAGAGCATTATTATTACATACTTGAATAACCACTAATTCGTCCAAATTTCAGTCAGGGAAAAATTATATTTAGGTCAGGGAAAGTCAGGGAAATGTCAGGGAATCTTTTTTCCGCAAAAAAGTGGCCACCATGAACCTGTCGAAGCCAGCTGCAGCACGAGTACAAAGAATCAAACATCAAAATTTGCGATATTCATTTCTCGGAAACGGCTGA
>JAFFZH010015544.1:34353-48485 GCA_018420115.1 Euura saliciscinereae | reverse complement strand
CGAAACTTCTGATGTCACCACGTTGGGCACCAACACATCCTTTTGGACAGAAACTGTGGAAATTGAGGCACTGCACTGGATCTACGCGATTCTTCGGCTTCCATCCCTCAATTAATGACTTTTTACGGCTATTTCGAAGCTTCTCACGTCCCCACGTTGGGCGCCACAGCATATTTTTGTTCGAGGTTCCTGGAACGCTGATTCTTAGCGACCCTTTGATCGTTATGATGAAGTTTGTAGCGTTTCTAACACAAACACGTTGGGCGCCACCCGAGAACTGGAGGAGTTTCACCGCGCCCTTCGCGGTATTGTCGCTATTGTAAATGGTAGTGCGCTATGAACCAGGAACTAGGAGTTTGTGTTGCTGTATAGTATTCGGAATACAGTTCCAGTCGGCAGGCAACCTACCTACTCCTAGCCGCTTTGTTTCGTATTCCATAACAACTGGTAATTAATTCTTGACGTCAACAATGAGGAACTGAAGGTGGCGGGATGGCGGCGCGCACACATTTCATCAACATCCTTAGTCTGTGCTTGTGTTTTTCCTTTTTTCAAATTTCTCATCTCTCTTTCGTATTGTTTTTCAGGGGCGGAGTGGAAGCTTCTAACCGAAGATGAAAAGCGCCCATTCATAGATGAGGCGAAGAGGCTTCGAGCCATGCACATGAAGGAGCATCCGGACTACAAATATCGTCCGCGAAGAAAACCAAAGACTCTGAGAAAGGAGGGGTACCCCTACAGCATCCCTTACCCGAGTGTCCCGATGGACGCGCTCAGAGCCGGTGAGTTTACTTCGATTTTTACAACGCCAATCGAGGGGTCATTGATCAGTTCCACAGGTTTTTTATTTTTTTCGGTGATGGTAAAAAACCGTGATGCATAGTCGAGGACAGAATCGAGTATTAAAAATTCCTCATCTTCGAGTCCGGTTTAATTACCATCGACAAAAACCACAGCCCCCAGACTTCGGGCATTCGATTTTATTCGAGACAGAATCAATCCAGCGGTAAAAAACTGTCTCGAATTAAACTTGAGAAGTCTTTCAGGCGTGGAGCGACAAAATTTCCCAATCCGTGTCCAATCGGCGACTCGATTCTTCCCGCAATTCGTTATTCAAATCTCACTCTTCTATGGTTTCCATACACTCGGTGTTTCCAATTTTCAAAATTCTAACTCTGATTCGTCTGAACCTAATTCAACATTCGAGAATTTTGTTCATCCAACGACTCAAAAACCTCCCGACTAATTGATTCCAAAGCGGAATCAACGGGTTCCCGAGACAGAAGCACACATAGATCCTGCCTGCCGGCGCCATATTTTTTCAGGTGATCCAAAATTTATTGAAACGAGTCCTCGGTGGACGGGGGGGGGGGGGGGGGTGAGTTAAATGTCCGCGACACGCGACTCTAGAGAAATTCCGTAGCTTCATGTTCCCTCTTCCCTTCCTGCAGCAGCTCAAAAAACAAAATAGAAATGAAAAGTTTGTTCCATGTCATTCGAAGGCAAAAAGAAGGACGTCCTTCTCTCGGTCGATAATTTGTGCGTGGTAAAACAATCCAATAAATAATAAAACACAGCACTTGACAAATTTACGCTCGCATGTCGGGCGGCAGTGAGTCCTGGGGCCATGCGACCTGCCCATCCTGGTAGAACCACGACTCCTCCTTGGAAATGAGGAGGATTAAGGCCGCCCCTACCTAGCAATAAACTTATCTCACTTCCGGTTAAAGTTCGTGAAAAAAAAACTCCTTGAAAATTTGTAAAAGAAGCTAAATCCTAAGAATTGAATGACAATATTCGAAACCGTCTAAAAATTTTAGCCTTCATTGAAGAAAAGTTGATTTCACTGGGTTTTGAGAAATTTCAACCGATTCAAACCGGTTCCCACTTATTTCGATCTAATTTTAAGCGATTTTGAACATTTTCGGAGTGAATTCAAACTACTTTTGCTCCAATTTCACGCAGCTTCAGTTACTTCAAGCGCCTCGAACCGATTTTGAACGATTTCGAGCGATTTTGAACATTTTCGGAGTGAATTCAAACTACTTTTGCTCCAGTTTCACGCAGCTTCAGTTATCTCAAGCGCCTCGAACCGATTTTGAACAATTTCGAGTCATTCCCAAATCGCTTCTATAGACTCGAGTAACGATTTAAAGTTAGTTCTGAGATTCACAACGACTTTAACCGATTCGTACAGATTTTGAAGTCTTTTTGAACGATTTTGGGTCTTTCTGAAGTGATTTTCAACATTTAAAAGATAACCTATCGATATTCCAAAGCGATGAATAGTAATTTTCAATCAATTTCCTCTTGGAGTTGAACAAAATAAAATGTAATAAATGAAGCTTGAATGTATTTCCGATTTTTTATCTTCTGGAAAAGAGAATTTGAGCCTGACACAAGACGTAAACGTCGACTTCGCTCGGTTATATCTTCCGTCTGAAATACAGTTTTTAGTAAAAATAATAAAAATCACAAAGCGAGTCTCGCGAGTCGTCCGCAAAAATCGTTTGCCCTGTGTGTCTCTCAATGTTATCGATTGTCGAACAACCGTCTATGGAAATACTGTTCTTAAATCGTATACATGTGACATTGCAGCTAACAACAGAATCACATGATGCCAATGTTCTAATCACACCACGGTTCGCGGTTGTATCATCGGTGAACAAAACCGCAAGGTGACATTTAGCCGGCGGTTATTATAATACCGTTGATATAACGCCACCGAGCCAAGACATCATTCAATCAAGTTACGATCCCTGAATGGGTATCCTATCAATACTAGAAACTAATATGAATAAATTATCCCGTATAGTTGATTAAAACCTTGTAAGAATCCGCTTTTGATTCACGGTACGGAAGATTGATCGTTCAATTATTTAATTAAAAATATAATCCATAAAAGAAGAGTCAATTATTATTCGACACTTATACGTAGTTTGTTCGATACTTTCTATATACGAGGTCTTGAATACATTCAATCGATGATTTATTTTCTATATTATTTCTCAACACTTTGTTTGTTGAAAAGATTTTTTCTCTTTAACCATTTCACGTTTCTATACACGGTGCGATCTTTGCCCGATGAATTCTTCACGGTTTGAAAGTCCGTGAAGCCACGGACGTCAATCAAGGCTCGTTTAACACTCCGTGTAGAAGACGACGAGGCGCGAAAAAGTCGAGAGAGAGAAGATAAATCCGGGCAAGGGAATGAAATTAGAGAGTGATTGGCGTTGAGTCCCGGTAACCACATATGGCCTATGCCTATAACCGATCGGACAGACTCGAAGACACGAGTCAAGATTTATTATCGAGAAAAAAAAAAGAAAAGAGATGAGTTATCGACGCATATCTATCGATGATGTTCTGACGTCCGGACGGCTATTTGTATGTCCACTAACGAGATTAGTTAGATACTTCGTTGGATCGATTTTTTGATTTTCAGAAAGTAGCCAAAGGACTTAAACGCGTTTCGAGCTGTCACAAGTCGAGGGACCAGTCTCTCGACGTCTTATTTTCTTCGGAGAGCAATTCTGCGTCATATGAATTAGGGAAACTGAGAAAAAAAAATCCTGTGATAAGTTATGGTCAGTTATCGAAATTTAGCGACAATCTAGTCACTATTTTGCTGATAACTTGGTCCAAAAATTTTTTTGTTCAATTTCCCTGATTCATAAGATGAAGGATTGCTCTCCGAAGGAAATGAGGCGTCGAGAGACATAATCGCATCATCCGAGTCCCGTGTGATTTAAAAAAAGTCAATTCACTTACTTAAATCCGATTTACTACTTTGAACTTCCCAGGTTTCCGTGCTCAAAGATATCGATATTTGTTTTGAATTTTCCCGAAATTTAGCGACAAATTCGTGATCAGTGACCCAAAAGACCTTCTGATACCAATTTGGATTGAAATCTGAAAATTTTAGGATTTTTATCAAGCATTTTCGAATCGCAACTTCTTATTTCGCAAAGCTGACTTGAGATTCCTGATCAGCAACCCATAAAACCATGTGGTACCAAATTTCATTCGAATCGGTTGATTCATTGTCAAGATATGGTCATTTTTATTCTATTTTTTGAAATTTTGTTATTCGAATAATTCAACAAGTGCTGAAACCAATCGAAGCTAAAATCTTATCAGGTCGAAGTTTGGTGAAGCCGCGTCGATTGAGCCCAATTTCGTCAAAATCGGTTCACTCGTTCTCGAGATATCGTCGGACAAAAATTTGCTCACGTGCATAACCTCAAAACGTGGATATCCGTTCCGAACCGTTCCAAAAACGGAAGTAAGAGTCGAAATAGCGGTCAATAAACTTTTCAAGTTTTCAATTTTTGTTCTTTTATTTTGTCTTCAGGAATGGCCGGAGGCATGGGACAAGCTAGCATGGGATCTTACTACGGTCCAGCAGCGGCTTATGGGACATTGTCCGCTGCGAGTATGGCGGCCGCTGCAGCGGCCGCCGCGCAACAATCCGCTGCCGCAATGTCAGCCGGACTCGGAGCACCTGGACAGGTGAGTTTATCAATTTTTAGTTTTCTCAATATTGTTGATAGAATTATCAAAATTGACCGCAAACTTTCTTCACTCGTTATAATTAGCATACTTGAAGAAAAAAAAAAAAAAAATCTGACGTTGCCATCTTCGGCTTACCATTAATTAATCTATGATTACACAGCTGTGTGTAAAATGTAAACAAAATCGACAATTGATAGAAGATAACTAGCATTAATAGGAATTTAAACAAGAAAAAAACAACATTAGTTTGATAATAATTTATTACCGTGTAGAAAAAAAAAATTACTCAAATACGCGGATAGCCACGTCTCAATGGAAGCGATGACAGCTGACAGGTGTGTGACCGTTTATTTTCGCATACGGTAGTTATTCTTGTGGCTCTTTAAAGACATGGTCGTAAAATAATGTTAAAAAAAACAAGCTATATACATACACACACACACATACGTTATTAGCTATTCTCCGAAAGAGGTATAGAAAAAGAAATCATAATCACAATAAAAACAAAAAACGTGGCAAGAATAAAAAGAACGAGAAGATCCTATACGGACCATGAGCTCGTAATCGATTTGGCAGAGAAGACCGTCGCGCATTTTAATATTCTCAAGATTATACCGCTGAATCGCGCGTATCGTTTGTTGTAAATCACCACGGGACAAAGAACGCCTTAACAAACCGACAAAGCTGACGAGTAGTGCGGATACTCTGTTCGTTCCGCGGACTCCTAAAACCCATCCTCTTTCAACTTACAGTCGAACCCCACGCGTTCAAACGCATTTTACGTAAAATTTTCAGGTTAGGTTAGGCTAAACAGCCAATTCCTCTCCTTCAGGCCGAGGAACGCCGACTAGATAACAGTTTCGGACGAAAAATAAAGTTAGGTTAGGTTAGGTTAGGTTAGGTTATCAGACGTCCGAGATCGCGAATATACTGCGCATAGCCTCCGCGCATGGTGATAAGTATGGGCATCCTCCTGACTATTTCCACACATGAAGCGCTTGTATCGGTCGAAGTCCTTTTGAACCTTGAAGCTAGCAGCAGTAGCGTCGGTTTAACTAATGACTATAATTACCTCCGTGACCAAATCGCCTCGATACAATTATCGAAGTGAAAGGCTTCGCCCGAGGCCCGCTCGGTTAATTCGATCGAATTATGAAACCCTGTTAAAAAAAATGTCGTCGATCAATAATCATAACTACCCTATTTTTGTCAGGTGGTGAGTTCTATGGACGCTATGAAGTACTCGATGGAAGCTGACAAGTACAGAGCCGCCTATATGCCGCCGAGCACACTGGCGATGAGCATGTACTCAGACCCGAAGTACCTGGACTCTAGTCCCAAACCGTACCTGGACCGCGGGTACCTTGACTCTGCGATGACCAAGGCGTACTTTGAGTCGTCCAAGATATACATGGACCAGAAGAACGCTGGGGATTATGGGAGCAACAGGTCCAGCCATAGCTACGAACCCAACAAGCTTTACGAGGAGTCCAGTCCCGGAGGACCGGGCAGGTCACCGACGGAATCGCCGGACATGAGCAAGCAGACGGAAAGGACGGAGCAGGGCTCCTCGAGCGCGAGCTCGACGTCAACCTCGTCGGCAGCCAGTCCAGGAGGACTCAACTACTACCCGGGATCCGGACAACCCGGGCTTCTACCACCGCAGATGGGCCAGTACCCAGGTTACCAGACCTCGCCAGCGGGACCAGGGAACGAGTTCAGGCGACCCCTAACTGTTATCTTCTGACCCGACAGAGTCTAGCCCGTATTTTGGTGAGCCTGATGTGTTTTATAGATTCATTGACGACGAGGATTAACACGTGTAAATAGAAATTGATAAAAAACATAATAATAATGATAATTGATTCCAGTTTCTGATCGTCTGTCTATAAATACTTATCATCATTTCTCAATTTTTCTGTAAATATCTTCAATCGCCAGTATATCGTGTCATTTTTTCAAACCCTTCGCGCGTGGATTCGCTCGCCCTCGCGCATGTGCAGATTGAAAGGTGCGCGGAGGCGCTGCCCCCTAGGATCATACCTCAGATCCGTACACGCGGGGTTCGACTGTATTTTAAACTCTGTTAATTATAGATAATAATATAATGAGAATCCGATTATACGCTAAATAAATATAAATATTTAATCGATTACAGATCTGCGGGGGATCAATTTGTAAATAGATGTTGATTATGGTTAGCTTTTTCTTGACATAGAGATAAAAGATTTGAAAAAAAAAAACGCCATATTAAATATACCGTGATCCACGATCATCTGAAACGGATAGAAAGAAGACAAGAATTTCAAATTCGATTTAGCAATTTCGTTTCTTTCTCTTCGTTCGATGATTCATCAGCTGATGTATGTATCCGATACCCGAATATAATAAAAAACAACATAATAGCCTTCGACTAATAATTGACTAGGGTTGATTGATAGCCGATAGGTAGCCATGTACAGTGTATTTAACCTTTATATTTCTATTGTTATATTAATTATTAACTATTATAATTATTATTGTTCGAGTACGTTCCGTGAATAATTAAACAATAAAGAGAAAATAAAATACAAAAAAAAAAACTTTTACCTATGAATATTAAAATGTAAGTGAAGAAAAAAAACACACAAATAATAATAATAATAATAATTGAAACAAATACATATATTCAACGCTTTTTTATTCACGTACCCTACATTTTTTTTTTTTTTTTTTACATCATCGTTTCTCAAAAAAAAATTATCTTCACATTTCCCATGCAGTTCTCTTTTCACAATGCAGAGAAGAAGGAAGAAAACATTTATTATATATCTGGGGTGGTTTTTGGTTTATTTAATACCTACTTTAAATCCAGTCGAGAGATTTTTCAGTTTTTGAAATAAAATCGCGATGCGGTACGGTTGTTACCCGTACTTATAGTGCGGCTAGCGGTGTTATAATGGTTGAGAATTTTAAATTCTATTCATCTCTTGAATGGAAGAGGAACTGCAGCTGTAACTTTTTTTTTCTTTTTCTTTCTTTCTTTCCTGTATTGTATGGAATTTGAGATATTCTCAGAGCAAACAGGAGAGACCCAAAAACGACGCTTCAGACACCCTCACACCTTTTCACAAAACTATCTCGATACACGCACAAGAGAAGAAGGAGAAGAAAAAAAAGATTTAGGCTTCCCCAGATCCCACCTTATTCTCACCCCTGCCCTTCATCAATATCCCCTAAACACAGCTCTTATGTAACATTTTTTTTTCACTTCTACTTCTTTCTTCTTTTGAATTTTATTCATCCCTTAAAGAGTCGCGAGTAGCACCATCATAATATCAGATTTCTTGCATCAACCCTATTTCGACGACGGATAGACTGACGGAAAAAATCGACTGAGACGAAAACCTGCGTTTTTATCGGATCTACAATTTTTATTGGACACTTTTTTTCACTGCTCAGACAAATCACGAGATACGTCGCATAGAGTGAGGCAGTGTCCAAATCAACTTCATTTCACAGCCTAGCTTGTGGTCTGAAATTATTTCTTTCATCTTCTATAAGTCGATAACGAGATAAGTGGGAAAAAAACCTATAGAATATAAAAGTTGCGTTTTGATCTGTTCTACAACTTTTATATGAAACTTTTTTTCTTCCCTCTTACGGTTCAAGAGGGACGTCATTAAATGTAAGTGCGATTTGTAGTCCAGCTTGTAATCTTAAATTATTCATTCCATCGTCTATAATTCGATAATGAGCCAAGTGTGAAAAAAAAATTGTAAAACATAAAAGTTGTATTTTGATCTGTTCTACAACTTTTGTAGAAAACTTTTTTCTTTTTCTCCTACGGTTTAAGAGGGACATCGACAAATGTAAGCGAGACTGTCCAAGTTGTGGAGTTACTTCAGTCTGTATACGCTGTTAATAAATTTCTAAGAAATGATTTGAAAAAAAAAATGATAGGAGCATCGCAGGCCCTTGGCCCGTGGCAACAATAGGTCCTTGAGTTTGAAGGCAGTGATTACCAACTTGGGGAGGAAGGCACCCCGAATAATTCCGAGGCGTAACAAACTAACAATTTTCCCCATCATTATCCTCTCGAGTAGAGTATTGTTTCTCAACTCTCAGGGGCCATTAGTATAACGTATATAGAACGAGGATCCGATAGTGAATATGTGTATATATACCTACACACGAAGAATAAAACTGAAGAATGATTATGTACGTACACACACCCAACCGCGCGACTCCCTCGCGTACACATCCTGCGCGGGTGCCTCCAGGACCCGGAGGGAGATATAAAAAAGATATAGAAAAGGGATGAAGATAAAGAGCCGGTAAAACGCCGTGGGGCATCAAAAACGGCAACCTGACGCGATCCCACATAAGGACCTATTAAATCTATTAAGTGGGATGAACAGTCATGTCAGTAGACCTCCTTCACCCGTCGTCACCTAAACTGATTGTTCAACCGGAAGAAGAGTCCGCGGTCAGATTTAGTTCGATGGTCAAATTACACCGTTAAAAGCTTCAACTGTGCCAAAGATGTTCATTATGTCCTGAATCTGTGACGTCAGAGTCGACATATATTGGAAAAAGTGCGCTCTCAATCACTTTTTCGCTCATATCTCCGTAACCAATCACAATATTGACACAATGGTGAAGACAGAAAATGACATCCATTCAATTGTCTATCAAAAAGGTCCTATAAACTTTTCCTCTATGTTTGCTCGTTCAGGAGTATTTCACTGCCGAATATTTTTCTCAACTGTGTTTCCTGAATCCGGGCTCCGTTTTTCGGACGTATTACTCCTCAACCAATCAATATAGACGAAAAGTGTACAGGACCTTTCTGGTAGAGAATCATACGAACTTCAGTTTTTGTATCCACCATTGTGTCGATATTATGCTCGGTTACGGAGATATGAGCGAAATAATGATTCGGAGCACCTTTTTTTCAAGATAGCGTCTCAAGGCTATCGGGGAGCTTCTAATTCATTTCCTTTTTCCATTTTCAGGACTTTCCGTCCAAAATCGTTCGCTCAGCAGGTAAAAATCGAAAATAGAAGAAGCTACGTGAGTTTTGTCACGCGATACCACGCAGACATCAGACGACACAATGAGAGAAATTAATGATTATATTCGTAACCGTGTCGAATCGACACGCGTCTCAAATTTCAGTAATAGTATAACTAACTACGAAGGTGGATATTCGTATGAATTAGTTAACCGTGGTGTGTGACAGTTGTAATAAATTGAAAGTAGGCAACGATAATGCTTTAATAATGGTCAAAATGATAAAATGATAACGCATACTCCGCGTATACTGTATCGAATCGATACACTTTATCACCGATTCATTATTGAATAAGAGCCATTTTAATGATCTCGAGATTGTGTCAGACGTCAGACACCAGCTCCTCTATCCCAGTTGATTCGATGATTACACTATAATCATGGACATACCCACAATTCCCGACCAACGTTTCAATCAGATTACGAATCAATCAAGAACGTCCGTCTGTTTACTTTCTTTTTTTTCTATCTTTATCTCTTTATTTCTACAACCTACCATATTTGACGCAAATTAACATGCATTACATGAAAAAAAAATTGGACAAATAATCTACTCGTTCATTTTCTTTTACGAATAATAATCTTTATGAAATGTGACGTCATAGTTCAATATTTATTTATTTCAATTTAGAAACAGGAAGGATCGAATTCCAGCAGTTTCTACTATTTTACTGCATAGTGACGTCATAGGACATAAGGATTCATGATATATGATATTGGGTCAATATTGCGAAATCCTTTCAACAAGTAGTCAATATTATGCCTTTCGCATTGCTTTCTTTTTATCAATATTTCATTGTATCAATATTGCAATATTCGAGCACTGAAGCGTCGATAACCGGTCGATACTCCAAATAGGATAATAACATCCGCTGTCTCTTCGCACTGATCGCAACCTGTTGATTATCACTGTGATAACGAAATTTCATGTAATCCATATATCCAACTGTATAAATAAACTTTATCAGAGCATACCTGATGACCTAATTATCCAACATCATCGGTATCGCAATAATTTCTTCATTCAGTGACAGTAATAAGAACAATTTATATTGTATAATAGGCTAATGTTGGAAAAAAAAATTATTATTTCCAGCTATTTACACTCTGCCTTGTTATCGTGACACGTAATGGTCATGATATTGTATAGGAAGCGTAACCAGCGTGGCCATAACAGCGAAACCTCGGCATCATACCAACCAACCATATTGTTTGTACAATAATTATATTTTGAGTAGCAGGTGCCTGGCGGGCCTATCGATGCCCAGTGTTTGTTCAAGTCAGTCCTTTTTTTTTCTCAAAAGCATACAATATCACATACAAATACAAATCGGGAAGACATATGCCGTGGTTCGGTAAACATTGGACTGAAAACGTGATTGGGACAAGAGTGATAAATAATTTATCAATGCATCCCCACCCCTCCCACATTTGACAGTATCCTGCGATAAACTGCATCGTATAGGTCTTAGAATTTCTAAAAAAAAAAACGAAAATAAGCATTCAATTACGACGAATGAGTCGCTGCTTTTTTTACACGAACCCTTATTTTACGACCATAGGGTGACCATGGAGGGGGACAATGAATATTTAACCGAGTCGTGCCACGTGTGCAAATAAAATGAATATTATACATAGTTATAATCGCGGGGTCAGAATTTATTATATTTGTGATATCGAACAATTAAAACACTGAGGCAGGGATAATATGGCGAAGAGGGGAAAATCCAGTTCGCGGTAAAGTGGCTATGGCAAGTTATCGTTATTCACAAAAGACCCACCAGTTTCGTTAACGTCAATCGCACTCCTCGCGGTATCCATTCATCGACTAATTAATATCGAACAGTTAAATTATACCCGTGTGTCATTCAGGCGATTCAGGCTTAAGTTTTGTAATGATAATCAATGATTTTTTTTTTTTTAATTTGAAATCCTGAAACGCAAGTCCCCCCCTCTTTTTCCGTCAGGACCCTGGAGCCCAATACCGCTAAGAATAGAGCGACTTTCGTGCTAGTCGGTTGAATTCTGAAGGTTGCAGCGTATTTGGTATGTAAATCAGTCAAGACCTCCAGCTCCCTTCACACCTGTGCAGCTGGTTATGGGCCACCCGCTGCATGCATGCTACCCCACCTCGTGAGTGGAGGCTTTGAACCAACGTGACAAGAAGTGAACAAGCATCGTTCCTCTGGAGGTTCCAAATCGAAGAATGGACTTTTCCAGAAATCACTTGATCCGATTTTGTCTGTCGACGTCTCATATGCTTCAAAGAGCAATCGTTCATCGTGTGAACAAGGGAAATTAAAAAACAAAATTTTTGGACCAAGTTATCAGCAAATAGAGTGACCAACTTCTCCGTGGAGCTACCAAACGGTTGCGAACCTGTGCTTTTGATCGTGTTACGGAGCAGTTCTGATCCGTCGCTGTTCATATGTGCCCGTTTTCCACGTGTGTTACATTAATATATACGGTGCAGTGTTGGTCGAGGACCTGCTGCATTGTGAGGCTGCATTCCTGGGCCAGGAGACCCTCCATCTCCAACATCTCTCCCTCATAACATCCACCCAACTCTCGCGCAGGGATACCGCATCTCAACGGCACAGCGACGCAACACCTTTTGAACAAACTGTTAATACGCGTCTCATTTTTAGACATTGAGAATTTTTTTTCCTAATCCCAGAGTAACAAGAACAACAAGACTGAGTCTGAATCAGCAGTTTCATTAGATTCGTTATTGGCACTCATTTCTTTTCGTCGTCAAACTCTTCCATTTTGCTGTTTCAGGACATTCAAATTTCAGCTGAATTGGTCCAAAGCACCATATTGCAATATTTGCAGCCATAAAATCGCGCCGCTTTGATAAATTTCACATGAAATATCACAAGTTTCTTGTCGAGGTTGTGTATATCGCACTACTCATGGGGGGACTCTGCATAGCATACGTATACTCTACGAGTGTATAGCGAGGATCAGATATAACGTCACTCTGAAGTAAAAGACCAGTCTGATGATGCTGTCGGAAATACATCTTCGGGTACAAAGGGTCCCTCGACAATGGTATCGCGCCATGTAAATGGATTACTGATCTACCCAATCACTGGAGGGCTATATCGTCTCGCTTACATACGTGGGTTTGATGTTGATACTGATCGTTTAACGGACGCCTGGTTCTGCCTCTGACGCTGCTGCAGACCGACTAATGAATTCATTTTTTCATCGTGAATTGAACTATAACGGATTAAAAATCCTGGTTAACCAGGCTGCTTCCTACCATCAGCCAACGAAGCATGAAGTTATTTGATTTTATGTGGGGAGTAGGCGGAAAGGGGGAGGCCGCGGGGTGTCAAGTCATTATTTTATTCAATATTCGCAATAAAACAGCCCTCCAAGCGGTGGAACGTTGCTTGCAGAGGCGACTCTACAATGCGGGAATCCTTTTGAAATATCTTTTGTCTGAAGCCAGCGAGGCCCTCAGGGCAGGCACAGAGCACACAGGAGCACAGAGGGTATCGCATCGGGGAAAACACACAACGAGGTCGTCGTGACCTTTGTGATACTGACAATGAAGCTAAAGAGCCGGCTCCTGTGTCCAGTGATGGACCCTCTTCTTAAATGCGAAATTGGATAAGGTGATATCTGCAAAATTTCAACTCATTATCCATCACGATTTCGTTTTTTAGTTATTGACAAGTTATAATAATAATAATATATGTATAATCGTGAATCAGCAGACGCCCCCGCGCTATTTACAACAGGGATTGTGGACACCAAAAAAGCACCCTTCATTGTCGTGATTATTGCTGATTCACACTGTCCTTTGTCAACGAACGCGAAGCTCCGGTGTTTTTTAGACGACGCGACGACTGGTAATCGATTATCTTTATTTAATCAATAAACTATGTATACTTCGATATGAAGACTAGGCTTTGTATCACCTCAAGCTACTTACACTCTTTGAAGGATTTTGACTCGTATTCATTCTAGCCATCGCTGAGAGAAGCCCCGAGCAATCGGTGTGAAAGGGGATGCATTGAACTTCCAAGTAGCGAGCCAGATGAATGACTTTTTTATTTCGCCGATATCCCTCTACCGCTTCCTTCTAGGTGAAAAAATGTCTGAACTGATTTTTGAGATTTTTAAATTCTCCACAGAAAAGTATTCAACAGTTTTTTCTGTAGGATGAAAGGTTTAAAAGATATTCAGGCTTGAATTTCGGGGTCTCATACGACAAATAATATTGGGGTTGTTTCGTCGATCAAAGAAAGGTCCGAAGCTGCTGTCACTTTTTTCCTGAATGCTCTTCAACGTGTTCAAGAACATGGCGCAGAGCTCGAGATGGTGAAAAATACTTGAACATTTTCAATCTCCTAGATACGATTCAGGAAGTATTGCAAATATTGAAGAAAAATTGATAAAAAGATTATCACTGTTACAATCTCTAACATTTTGATCTGAAATTTGGTATCCATGCTCAGGAGACACGAATGCATCAAGAAAAAAATCCACAGCCATACATCACCCATATTTCTTAGATTTTTTTAAGGCTAGGGGTATGACACCTCCCT
>JAFFZH010015544.1:19504-29900 GCA_018420115.1 Euura saliciscinereae | reverse complement strand
AGACCCAAAAAACGGTGGCATACCGATTTTTATTCAAATCAAACGATATTGGACTCTGGCCCGTTTCCACAGAAAGTCACGGTTTTTTCAACCACTTTGCATAATTCACCGAATAAAAAACGTCCAGTGATATTCTTACGTAATTTTCATTGAAATTGAATGATTTCGCAGAATAGAGACACTGAAAAAATTCAACACTAAGGTTTCCGGGCCTTCCGGATAGGAAATACCAAAAAGAAAAATGTAAAAAAGTAGCACACGCAAGAGAAGACACGGGTTGCACAGATTTTCCAGATCATTTACACTGGGTTTCATGGGACGCGATCCTTAAGGCCTCTTCGGTATACGCATCATGTACCAACGATCAATCAAACGGTTCCCGGTCGCGTCCTTTGATCACGTGGCGTATGTAAGAAGTCCGGATAATCGTGAGTGAGCATAGACTCGAAGGGGGATGACGTTCGACGTACAGTGACCAATTATGCATGATGTGTGGAACAGGACGAAGGATTTCAATAATATAAAACATTGTTCCTTATTTTTTGTTTCCAAAATTATTTTTTCATACGTCCTTTGTGATCGGATGTGAATTTCGACTGGGTCGAAGGTCATTATTCAATGATAATATAATTTTTCCTTTTTTTTTCTTCTGTTAGAGGATGTGAGGCTGGTTTCAGGCATTACTCCGATGAAATACATTATACACGGTCATAGTAAGGCCTTCCATACTCAATTATGGGCCCCGTTTAGTCACGTATATACCGCGAAGACTAGCTTCCTGGAATATGGAAAGTCAAAAAAGGTACTGTAGTTAAGGATGAATAAAGACGAGGTGAAAAAGAAATGCTGTGATGATAAAAAGAAGAACGAGATGATTGAAATATAGGGGAAAAAAATACAAAAAATTGAATATCTATAGGGAAACCAGCCACGGTTCTCTAGAAAATTCCCAAATCGATCGGCTCCTCGATCGTTTAGGAGACAAAAGATCCGGTATTACTCGGTACCTAGCGTAGTAACTGTTTTTACAATCATACCGGAGTCTTGATCCCTGTAACTGCTGAACAAGACCTTGAAATGAGTCATGAAATTTTATTGAAACGCGGATTGATAGTTTATATACCCTTCTTTTTAGACTCGTTGGATAGTTTAGAACTGATTTTATGACATCAATCGACCTGCAATTATCTGTGGAGTGAATTTTTATCCGTTGAGCCCGGACTGAAAGTTATTTTAACGACTTATGAAATCCTACAGAATTAATGGATCAATCTTCTTCATAGTATCTAAAAAAAAATCCCTTCGACAGTTTAAAAATTAATGATAATCACTGGAAATCGATGAAATTATCTATCAATCAGACTTGAAGCAGAAATTCCTGTAAATCATCGCTAAATTACTTAGAATTATCAAAAACACTAGAAATTACTTGAAGTACTTGAAATCAAATTAGTTTCAAAAGAATCAGAAAAATCCTTCGAAACATGTGGTTTCAAATAATTGGATGAATTGCTTCTTGGAGTGGGTTAAAAGCCATTTTATGCAATCCACGAATGACATTGTATCGCATCGCTTATAACCTGGATCCCCGAGTGGAGGGGCCTCCACCAATAAGGAAGTGTACCATAAAAACAGGTGTAGTGTCCGAAATTTGGTTGTAAATAATGGCCACATGATGTGACAGGATGAACATTGGAAGATCGAACAGAAGAATCAGAAAAAAAATGAATAAATAAACAGAAAAAAGTGAGCGAAAGGGGGAAAGCTGGCTACAGTACAAGAGAAGAAGATAGAAGGTTTGATATTCGAGTTAGTATTTGAAGGAGGAGCACAGCGCACACCCACGCACACATACGTCTACAGTGTATAGTCGCATAATTCAGAATCGACAAAGCGGCAGATTATGGAAATACAGTCCCAGGGCTGAAGCTCTCCCTCTCTTTTTACCCTCAGCCCTTTCTCCCTTTCCCTAGTCATAGAGAGAGAGTATAAGGTACGCCAGGGTGAGCAGAGCGACGCGGGCGTTACCATGGCAACTATTGTGACACTCCCACACTCCGTGAGGAATCCCCCTCCTCCCTCCCTCTGCCCTCCGGTTTTTTCGTTTTTTGTTGTTGTGTCCACCTCTTTTCCTCCGTTCCTCCAGAAGCCCTCTCTCCCTCTTCCCTCTCCCTTGGATTCCCTGAACCATCCTACAGCACCTCCTCCTCCTCTTTCTCCTTCTTCTTCTTCTTCTTCTTCTTCTTCTCCGTTTGGAGCACTCCCTTATGGAGAATTGTACGCAGGGTACATCATTTATATCGTAACGACTTGTTGTTGTAATGTTGTATCGAATATCGCAAACAAGCTTGAAGCGGGGTTCAGTCATACGATCATATACTATACGCATACCAGTCAGATGTAAGATTCTGAGGATTCATTCCAAAATTTATGACAATTATACATGTATGAGGTTCATAACATCACCCAAATGTGTGGGTGAAAAATGATCACAGTCCATTTTGATAGTGAGAAAATGCAATGGAAATAATGGAGTCGATGCCCCCAACTACTAGTAGTATAGTCGTTTTTTAGTACTTTTAGTAGTATCGTGATTTCAAATCCACATGGACAGTAAAAAAAGGTGGTTGGGTTACAAATTGAGGTTCATTCTTTCGTTGCTTATCTTTTGCACACTTTCGAAGCCACCGATTCTAACCTAAAAATTTAAAGTGGCAATTTGAACGACCTTTTTGCCTGTCTCTAATTTATCACCATGCGACAAGAACAAAAAAATACGGATGAATGATTGACAAAAGAATGAATCGTGATCTGTTAGTCTCATTGTTTCATCCAGTAGTCTGTCAATTGCGTTGTTTTAAACCCATTAATCAAAATCAGGAAACTTTAGACTTCGGTCTAATGGTGAGCGACTTAATGCAGAAGGGAGTAAAAAACGAACCACAGTATAGGTTCAATCTCCTCCGTTTCAAACTGACCAACGCAATTTCGTCACGGTTTAAGAAAACTCTTCAATTCGTGTAACAGACTATAGATTAGAACGAATGAATACGAAAAAACAAAATTCCCTTCAAAAAGGCAAAAGGCAGTCACCATTCGATTCAAACTTTATTCCATGAGACGCGCACGGCTGCACACTAGGATCTAGAGCCCATTACGTCCAGTGTTACCGCGTTACGTAACAGATAATTCATCACGAACCATCCGTGCCCATTATTCTGTTTTTTATAATGACGAGCTTCTTGATTGTAAAAAGAAATTACCCATTTTTATTTCATCCACCTTAACGAATTATGCTGGGATTCGATAGACCGTGAGGCAACTGCGGAAATTCCCAATGTTCGATACTGTAGAATTTTCAGCACGAGTCACAGTGCGAAAAGTCGATCATTCTCGATGTGCGCATGCGCAAACTTTTTTTCTTCTCTCTTCACTGCTCCGAATTTCAATCCAACAAATTTTTTATCTTCATTCTTCGACCACTCTTCCGCTTCGGACTCGCCCATTGTTCTAGAGGCATTCGTAGGCGGCGCTTCTTCCGTCTCCTCCTTCCCAGCGTGTAGCATGAACCCGGTTTTGGTCGTTCACGCAAGTCGGTTATAATATAATCAGCCAGCGCCCCATCGGAGAGAAAAGATACGTGCACGTTGGTCCTGTACTCCTGGTACACCGGCGGTCTAACTTGTAAACAAAACGCTTGATAAACCGGGGGAGAAACGGAGAATAACAGCGAGAATATCATTCCTGAATGATTTCCGAATCGTGTTGACATTGAGACGAGGACTGTAGGAAAAAATTCACTTTTGGCGCCCAACGTGGGGCACTAAAATTCAATTTCACGTTCTAAGTAAACTAAAACTCACAACAACGTTACAGAATATTAAAAAAAATCCAAAAAATTTAGGAGATACCGTCTACAGATTCTGCAAAAAAAAAATTCAGCCCAAATCGATGCACTGGATCGTCTGGGATTTTCAAAATACGACTATTACTGGCGCCCAACGTGGGGCATTAAAATTGAATTTGACATTCTGATTGAACTAAAACTGAGAACAACTAGGTTATACAATAACAACAAAATAAAAAATACGATTTTGGTAGTGAAAAAGTACTTTCGTTATCTTTACGTACACCGGAAGGTACCAATGTGTCAAGATTGGTTAAAGGAATAGTTGTACGAGTAACGGGGGGTAGGATTTTTTCTCTTTCTTCAGCGACCGGTACATTTGGTTTTTTTGTATACAGAGAGAAACGATAGGATACGTATTTCGGATAACAGAGCCATTCGTCTTTTGGATAGAACAAAGTATAAACCGTGGTCCACTTCCATTCAGAATGTGAATCTGATGCAAATGTAAATCCGGGAATGGGCAACAATAGGAAACGTGGTATATGGTAATACTTTATCCCACCCCCCAATACAGTGCAGTGAAAGGATCCCAGGGACCCGATTCTCTTCCTCTTTTTCATCCCTTATTTTCCTTACTTCTCAATTCTAAATTTCTTCCTCTTTCTCCCTCTGTCTCTCTCTCTCTCTCTCTCTCTCTTTCCATATCCCACTTCGATTCCGAGATATAGAATCTATCTGGTGGCACCGCTACCAGCCACCAGCCACCGGCATCAACTCTCCGTTGCCACACTGGAATCGAGATTCTAGAAGAAGAAGTAGGAGGAACAGGACGATACACAATGGATCCCTGGCTCTGCAGAGCTGCTCGGATACATGTATATAGGTATACCGACTCACCTTGATACATCGCCATTCAACCATTGTCCACGACTCGATCTCCCCGGACGAGAAAGAGTCCGCGTGCCCCCGTTGGAAAAGAGAAAAAGAGATTTATATAAAGAAGGAATAAAAGAGAGAAGAAAGCAAAAAAAGATTCAATTCAGTTTTTAAATTATTTCCAAACGAAATGGGCGCGTCACTTCCCTGTACAGATAGTAGAGGACGAGCCCTATACTCGGCCATTTATTCTGTTTTGGCTAATGTGGCAATTTTTTATTCTCTTTACCTCACCTATTGCACGAAGTTATGGGACACATCGGAAATGGACTGTGGACTAGAAAAATATTTCAAGTGCCTCTGACTCGAACAAAATAATTGGAATAATGGAATATTGCGGGAATGTCATGAACACATTGGAAGATGGCCTGAATATCATTTTTGGAAGAGTATAGTGTGCAGAATATTGCCGCAATATTGAGAAATTACTGCAACCTCACATCTTCATGCTTCCACATTGACAACATTGATCCAATAATGTGACATTGCAAATATTGCGGCAATATGCCGTACCGTGTAGGAATTAGGAGTCCGGAATTGTTCTGGACGATAAAGGAGCCGCGGTGCCTGTGATGTTTTCGGCAAAATTTTATCATCACTATTCTTCAGCGGCGTTTCATGACGACGGGACAGACGCGGGTGTGCGCGACAGACGGTCCTCCGCCTCTGCCTACGACTCCATTATGACATTATACTCGGGGCATTGTCTACCACTGAATGCCTGAATGTTGGCTACATTGGTGAGGCACATTGAAGTCACTGTGCTCGGAACACTAAACGCGTTATCGGTCTGATAACGAGCGTCCTATTCTATTCCTCGTAGATGTATGTACTGTTCCAGAAATTCGTTCTACCTCCCTCTCTTTGAAATATGCCAAAGGGAATTTAGATCGTATCTCATTGTCGGACTATTTCACAAATTCTTGTCTCATTGAATCATCGACTCGGGGAAAACTATCGATTCCACAGAAAAATGACCAGAAAATAAAAGAAGCGTTTCTTGAAGATCCAGCTTTTTTGTCTGAAACATTTTGTCGATAAATGAAGAGGTTGGCTGGTAATCGTAGATAAACACGATACGTGATCAATTTGAAGAAGACATCTGAAGAAAATTGAAAAATAAAAGAGAGGCCAAAGACGGGGACAAGAGGCGGGGGTGGGGGTATAGTTCAGGCAAAAGAGGTACCAGTGGGTCCTTTTGTCTCGACATTTTGTCGGGTTACAATGTCTCGGCGACGATGAGAACAATGCTAGGTACAACGGCGACATCGCTATTCTCTCTCTTCCTACAAACGTGAATGAAGTAGAAGGGGGTGGGAGTCTGGGTGGTCTGGGGATGGGGCTCGAATAATGGGGATGACAGTGTCCTCCTCCTCCGAGGAAAGGAAAAAAACAAATAACAATTCGGTTTTTTTATCATCAATCGCAATAATGGTTGACCAGTTCCGATCCGATATAGTGGAAGACAATTTGATACCATTTTAATCAATTGAACAAACCGAATGAATTATGCATCGCAGGAGGAGGAGTTCGATGGCTGTTTTCAGCGCCTCTGTTCGAAAATATAACGGAGGATATAGCGAGGCCACTGAGAATGAGCGCGCAGAAAAGAAGTGCCAGTGACAAACTCTCTCGAGCTAGAAAAGGAGAGAGACAACAATTGACAAAAACTGACGACTAAGGAGACCGTCCATTGTCGGTGGCTGAACGAAGACAGTAAACAGCCATTGTTGACGAGGAAGTATTGTTGGCCCCGATGTTCAATTCCTTTTACACAATCCACCACCCCCCAAACCCTCTCTCATTTATCATTCTCTATTTTCATAAGATGGCCGCGACGTCCTCAACTTTGGTAAACACGTATTTCGAACCCTCTTCTTGCATTGTACACTCCTCGAATGATACAATTTCTTATTAATTATAAGAATTGAGTGCATGAAATAAGAAAGACGTAGTGAGCTAAACATAACCTAACAACAACAACAACAACAACAACAACAACAACGAGCCGTACGTCGAGTGGCGAATGGTCGCGTAAGTTCTCGTGTGCCAACAATGAGGGGGAAAACTGGGAAACGTTGGATATGATGTATTATGGGAAAACGGAAGCAGAAGTTTTACCCCAGTTTTCCCCCGCGTTTAATGCCATTTAGTGCCATTTAGTGTCGTTTAGTGCGCTCCGATGACTCGGGCCATGACAGACCTCTGAACGCTCTCCTTTCACTCATGGTGGAGCTATTTTATTTATTATTCGACTACGATAAACCCCATTGTGATAAAACTACCCCTACATACATAAAACTATTATGAGAATCGGGTGGAGAAAGGGACAAGCATTGCTTCCCGAAAACCATCGCGATTTCTGATCTCCCTGACCAAGTTTGATATTTCAGGAAAACCGCTGATCCCACAAAAAAATTATCGGAACATAAAAGACGCGATTTTTGAAGATCTAAAACTTTTGTTTGAAGCATTTTATCCAAAAGTTAATGGGTCGGATGATAATCTATAAAGTATGATCGTTCGATTGGAAACTGTATACACGACTGTTCCGAGAAGAGGAAACATGGCGTCCAAAATAAAAAATTGTGAGATATCGAAAATCGTGGATAATCTTCTCATCCGTATTTTAAAGAGAGTTATACTCTTCATCCCCCATTGAATGCGATAAGCTTCTGTGAATATTTATGTAGCGCGCTCAACGAATGAAACTTTGAGTGGGCAATTGAGATTTCCGAGGGCTGGGGGGAGGCTCAGGGATTTTTCAGTAGGTAAACGATAATGCACGACAAGTCAGCTTAATTGGCACTTTAGGTAGACAAATTAAGAGAAGTCAAGTTCCCCCCATCCCCCCCTCCTCAAACCGGAGACTCGGAGACTCTGGCAAAAGCCAGCCTCTTTCTTTTCCTCTTTTCTCATCATCGCAATCTTTTATGCAACAAAAATTTTTTCCTGCACACTGACAGCAATAGTATTTTTTGCAGGATGCGAAATTTTTGGGAGGCAGAGGCAACGGAGATTTCTGCTAACATAACCTCACCGAATAATAATTACTCTACGCGCGCGCCAATCATACACCATTTTTTTTCTGTGACTTAAGATTGAGATTCATCAAAACTCACAGACTGCGCGTGACAACTGCCAAATAAAAAATTTAAAGGGCAGTTTTGAGGTTGGCTGACCCTTTAGCTGTCGAACGAAAAGAATCATTTTCACATTTTTGCCGATATCTCGCTTCCGGTTGCTCCTAGATGAAAAATGATTGAGATTGATTTGAAAGCTCTTAAAATTCTCCACAAAAAAGATTCTTAAGTTTTTTCACGTATAATGAACAGATTTGAAGATATAGGCTCACAAATTACGACCTCATGATGCAGTATTGAGTCACTGATATAGCCTAGCGATTTTATGTCTGCATGTGTCCTTAAGGAACGTATTTAAGTAAAAAACGATCTGAACGTTTTTTGTAGACAATTTTAAAAGCTTCAAAAATAGTTTGGATCTATTTTCACCTAGGAGTATCCGGAAGTGAGATATCTTTAGAAATATGATCGAAGTCGTGTATTTCGCTTGACACTTGACGGGTTATTTGGAAGCCAGTATCTTTCAAACGGTCAATTCTATATGAAAGACGATCAGTATCTTTTTTGTAGGAAATTTTATGAGCTACAAAATTGAATCAGGTCTATTTCAGCCTAGGAGCAACTGGAAGTAAATTATTAGCAAAAGTAAGTCATTGACATTTGATACCCTGTCTTTGACTGTAATCAATAAGTTGCAGATAAAGGACTGTCAATATTGAATATTAATTATTCCCCAATCATTTAGAATAATTATCGAAACGTCTGGACGTTATCAAGAAGCTGTGATCGATTTTTCTCTCGTGCAGTCTAACAGTCTGTAATTAACTAATTAATTAATTAATATCGCCCAATTCCATCTGTCCGTTTTCTCTTTCCGCCTTTTTTTGCAAGCAAGTTTAGGAAGAAGTACAGAGGAAGAGGATGAGTGACTGAGATTATTAATTTTTTTTTCTTCAAGTATCATAGTATAACTCGTTCTTTGAAGTAAGGCGCTTATTAGACTCTGTGTGGCGTATAATCGAGACACACAGAATGAGAGTGGCGAGGGAGAGAGAGATGGGAAAAAGCGGCTCGTGCAAAGACGATAGAAGTTAAAGCTACAGAGGTTATAAGAAGCCTGAGGTAAAGGTACCTGAAGGTAGAGCCAGAGGGAATGAAAGAAAAAAAAAAGAGAACCGCAAAGCAAGATGAGCCAATGCCATCTTGGATTCCGGTCTCCCCCAGGAGGCGGAAGACTCAAGGTAGCTTTTTGCTCTTTCCTTCATTTTTTTCCTCTTGTTTTTGCTTTTGCGGCTCAAACTTCGAACTTCAAACTCTACGGCCTTCAAAGTTTCCTGCACTTTTCGTGCATCGCGAAGAACAGACCGCCAATCTAATCCAACATGACATGAGGCCATCAAGATTACTAAGATCCGGGTTAAGATCGATGCAACGCTTTCTAATATCGTTTCTTTTCCCTACGATGATCTTGTTTCTCAACGCTTCGCGGGCTTTTGATCAAGTAACTTATTCTTTCTTCTTCTCCTTCTTCTTCTTCTTTTTTTTTTACTACACAGAGAAGCAGCATCATATGCTCGAAATCCCCGATCTAATCTAGTTTCTTTCTAGCTCACCATTTTAATAGGCATGTCTAGGCTAGGAGCATATCTAACAACCGTATAGAATCTAGATTCCTATACCGGTAGGTATATGAAACTACACAGGGAGGGTATTTTAATATCTTGATTTTTGTACGATGATAAAAAAGAAGCCTTTTTCTTATTTGTCTAGAAACAATAATTTCGCAATTTCCATTTATCCTCTTTTTCACATGAACTGAACAATTGAATCGTAATTTAGGTTCGTTATACGTCACTCTAACCAACCCCTCTTTTCTCTTTTTGTTTCGAAACCCTTTCAGTGAAAATAAATCCTAGCCCATTCTCTAGGCTCTTAGTTTTTGGGGTAGAGTTACATTGATGGAAAAGAGTTTGTTGCCCATTTATACTCATTTCTGGGCACGTGCCCGTACCGAGTTGACTTTTGATTCGGGACCCCAAAGCGCGTGTTAGCACGGTATATACACACTATAATATACTTTGTACACATATACAGTGATATTATGTGATAACGCTTATATACACACACATATACACGGTTAAAGATAGAGAGAGAGAGAGTCCCGGTTGTTTAACGTTCCGTATCGCACGCGCGATTCACTCTTAGAGGGTGAATTTTAACCCCGATTCTGGAAAAAGGGGCGTGGTAGGTACATACATATAAATATCCAACTATACATTGACACTTATATTCACAAATTGTTCAACAACAGAACAGAGTCGAAATATGAACTGAAATACAGTGAAAGAGAAGAACAAAAAAAATAAATTCAGCTAGTTTCAAGTCTCATCTTCATCGAGTCCGATGAAGTCTCATGAAGTTTTACGAAGTCCAGACCCAATTGAAATCCCTGCACTCACATGAAATCCCATGTGAGGTCCCTTGAATCCTTTCGAAGGTCTTGTAAATAATTGTCCTCTCAAACTTG
>JAFFZH010015544.1:2754-19494 GCA_018420115.1 Euura saliciscinereae | reverse complement strand
TTCCAATAAAAAAATACCCGAGCAAGTAGCCCGTTGATTTATCGGCCATTATCGTGAAAAGAAGTGAGCTCGTGTTAGATGGCGCTGGTTTACACAGCAGCACGTCCAACAGGGATGGAGTTTGGTCTAGGATCATGGGTGTATAATCGAGGGTACAATAAATGTTTGCACTTTGGAGCAGCACCACCACCAGTAGCATAGAAAAGGAGCCAGAAGCTACCGGATGCAGCGTGTGGCATCTAGCAGAGACAGTGTTTGCTCAGGCCTTGGATCGCAAATATAGTAACAACAATACCACCGTCATCTACATTCTACAGGGTTCATTAAGTGTGCGTGTGGTATATGTGTGGACGTCTAAACTCTGGGTGGATGAGAGTATAATCGTCGGACACCTTCTATTCTCGACACATAACTGTAAACCTACGTGTGTGCATCCACGTACGGTATGGGCTCGTTCTTTCATTATTTTCTATAGGTGTCACTCCCAGGACCACTTACGACTCTCTTTATCCCTCTATCGTCTCACTTCAAGACGATACTCTCCATTTCGTATGCAGCAGACGGAGCCAACAGATTCATGAAGACACTTGCTTCCATACCGTGAGTTTATTTCGATAGTGGCCAGCCGGATTCAGCCCCACACAGTGGATGGCCACTTCTCAAGAGGACCAGTACTGAAAGCGATCGAAATCGTTATTTGCTCATGGTTTCTGGGATGATAATTATATCAACGGTGTCGTTCACCTCGCGTTATAAAAAGTAAGAAAAGAAACAGAAGACATACCACACTGGACAATGAGTGAGTGCGTTGTCGCAATAGCTGCAGGGTGTTCGGTAAGTGTATTTGTTTAGAAGTGTTAACACACTGCTGCGTACTCGTATGATTAAATATAGGTGGAAGATAAGCGGGTTTCCCACTTGTGTAAATCGCTATCTCAAATGAGCCTTTATTGTTAATTAATAACCCGCCAGATGTTCCGGTACTGTCAGGGTTTCGTTAAATTAGAGAATTACGTAGACGGTGTAACACGTTCACCTGCAGCGTGTGCCGAGGGAAGTAAATTCAATGAAGAGAGTGAGGATACCGATCGATACGTGTGGCTTGAATAATATACATTCACAAAGATATGCTAAAAATATTCAAATTCCAATCTGCCCCACGACTCATACTCCGTTGGGTCCTCGACGAGTTTATAATGGAGTGATACGCGCGTTCCTCGCACGCGTCTGCTGTCCATACTGCATGAAATACGCTGTATAATTTTTGAAAAAGGCTATATACCGACTACCTGTGCGGTGGATATTGTAATATGTAATCTTCCCTGCGTGGCGTGGTTCGGATGAATCAATCTCTCGGTAAATATAATTATATTCAAATTCAAATCCCCGAAGTCTGGAGTGCGCCAGAGGTAGGAGGGAGGAGGTACCGCATACCTGTCTGCTCCCGGAGCTATTGGGAGCCAAATACAAGTTTTCCAGGCTCATTGAACCCCGGAATTACCATATACTCTTCGCTCATTCGGTTAGAACTTTCGATTAAACCCCGAGACACAATTCGATTTCAAATTTCCCGCTATTCGCCATCTTCTCACGTCGAACAGAGGTTATGCGATTTTTTTCAAGGATCATATCTCGGGAACTGGTTGACCGATCTTTGCCATTCTGGTCTCAATCGACGCGGGTTTTCAATGCCCAAAACCTCTTGAAATTCGGATCCGATCCGTCTAATAGCTTTTTATTTATCCAACAACAAAGTAATGTCAATGTGAAACTGGAAATCCAAGATGGCGACGTCCGAAATTTAAGAAACTATGGGACTTTTGGGATCGGAGTATCTCTATGAGGCATAGGATGGGTCCGTAGATAAATCTTGATTCGATACCTAGGAGATCGAAGAGAGTTGTATGAGAATCTGATAGAAATACGGTTATTTCACGATCTGCAGTAATAAATTCCGAGGGTCATAAAGATGTCCGTAGTCTTGTACTAAACGGGGTGAAAATGGGCCAGAGAATGTCCTCGAGATATTTGGGCCTGAACGAGCACGTGGGTATAGGCCTGCATTACCCACTCCTTATACCAGCCGAGTCGAGCTCGAGAAGCTGGAGTGTGATCTACATACCATTGTGCGGTGAGATTTATGGCCGGTTAAGGGCCAAAAAATGTCGCTTCCGTTTTTGAGGATGAGATCTTTATCGCACAACGAATATAGAGGTAGGTATACACCGCGAGGGTCCTGAACCGAGGCAGCGGTAACAAAAAATTGCGAAAAACTAAATCAAAAAAAAAAAAATCACATCTTTGCACTGGTTGAAAAATCAAACTCGAATATCCGTCCAAAGGCAAAATCGACGAGTAAAGAGCTGTAACTGATATTCATAAGTACTTGAAGTCGTGGGTCCCAAATCTCTGACCCGAAAACCGCGCCATCTTGGAAAAACGGTGCTTCGAATCAGTTTTTTGGCGATATATCGATAGCCGGTACTGAAATCGACTCAATGGTAACAACAAAAAATAATGTTCATTCAATTCTCTATTGAAAAGGTTCTATACACTTTTTCTCTATGTTCATTGGTTGAGGAGTATTTCACTGCTGAATATCTGAAAAGCTGTTTTTCCTCGATCCCATCTCTGTTTCTTGGTCATAAAACTCCTCAACGAATGAATATTGACGCAAAGTGTATAGGACCGTTTTGATAGAAAATTTAACGATCGTCACTTTTTGTATTCGCCATTGTGTCGATATCAGTGACGGTTAGCGAGATTTTAGCGAAAAACTGATTCAGTGCACCAATTTCCCGAAATGTAGGCTCTCACATCACAAATTCGTGGCTCAAATAGTAGTATAATTATTAATAGCCCGTGATGAACATCTTTGCACAGTTACTATTTTTTTTCTTATTCGGATTTCCGAAAAAAATTCGAGAAAAAAAGTATATATATACATATTATGAAAATAATAAAAGGAAGACGTCGAGAGCCTTTGAGAAGATCAGGGCGCTTCGCGTATTCTGTTATGGAGAGAAAAATATAGGGATGAGAAGTGAGGGGGGGATACCGCACAACGGCGCATTTAAATTAAATTTAAAGTGTCATCCCTTGGGCTCGCATTGTTGAAGATGGGTGACGTTGGTCGGCTTGGTTTGAAAAACCGCCCTAGAAAATCCAGGGTTTGTGGGGCTTTTCAAAGGAAAAGAAAAAGGGGAGCTTGAAGGTGGGGAGCAAAACCGACCGTATCAAGTTTTGACGGTTTTGATCCAAGCGACTCGGATCAAACTAAAGAGAAAATTAAAAATTTTCATGGGCAAAGGAAATCAATGACACAGTTTATGGAACCATCGATTTTTACACACCCTTAGATCATAATCCCCGTGCAGGGATTCAGGGCTTGGCCCGAATGTGGAGCAAAGGTCCAAGAAAAAGCATCACCAGATACTAAACTACCTGTATCTCAATTCCAAGCTACAATATCGAAGAAACTTATTGAACATGAAACCTTCGTTTCTTCAAGCCCTACAACTTTTGTTCGAAATATTTTTCGATCAGACCGAACCCTGCCTCGAGATCGTTGCTGAAGCAATAAGATACACAGAGTCTGATAGAAAACTGTCAGTATCTCAATTCCGAGCTACAATATCGAAGAAACTTACTGAACATAAAACCTCTGTTTCTTTAAACCGTACAACTTTTGTCTGAAACGATTTTTGATCAAACTGAACCCTGCCTCGATATCGTTGCCGGAGTAACTGTCAACTCTACGATTATGAATTGGTTTCATCTTTCTAACCTAAAAATCGACATAAGATTTGAAAAAAAATGAATTGACGGACTAAGGGGAGAATAGAAATAAAATATCTGTCTAGACCGCAATTCTATTAAAATATGTAAAAGAAATTTTCGAGCACTACCCGCAGATACAAATAGCGAGATCTCATAGAGACACGCTAAAGTAATAGATCAGAAATGTTTCGGTGGGTGGGGGGGATGGGGGGGAGGGTTATAATTTATCACCACTTATAACAAGGAGAACCGCAAGTTTCTGCATATTTCAACCCCTCTTCGCATTCGCGAGGGTGGATGGGAGCAGCTAGTGTACCCCTCGTACGTATACAGAAGCCGAAAGTCACAGTGAAGAATTTCTCGGTGGTGGTAGTAGAAGGTTATTTATTCGTCGCCATTATGTCATGGTAAAGGCACGCGGAATATTGTTCAAGACATCGCGCATACATTAGGCGAACCTTTTATTACCGCGGAGGAACCACTTATTTGTTAACATAATAAAGCATGTTACTACAAGGACGGAGCTGAAACCAGGAGCCAAAATCCTCGGGGTAAAACCAACGAGGGAGGAAATGCTACCATCAGCTTTTAGTCACGCCGGATGCCGATACGAATATCATTTGTTACCACGCTTCCTGGATAAATATTTTACCCTGTAGGAATTTCCGAGGAAAAATCGTAGAAACTGCTTCAGAACCGCCTTAAGACGACTTTTTGCAGCAGTTTTCATGCGCGGTGCGCATCGCGCAGCTCACAACTGCCTTAAGGGCGTGATCTTACATTTTTTTTACATCTTCATTAAAATTTCACTATATTTAATCCCTTCATGAGAATTTCGAAACCCATTTGAAACCAAAAAATACTTTTTAGCACATAAACCTCCGCCAAAAACAGTAATTTGTCTCATGATTAACGATTAATGTCATCGCCTACAGAAAAGTTTGGAAAAATTGTTGAGAATTTTGTTATTTCGTACCCTGAGTCAAACTGAGGGGGTAAGTTTCATACCTGAGGGGTGAATCAGGGGGTACGTGGCCGGATCAGAAGTTAAAAGCGTGAAAAGCGACCCCCTGACAAAATTCTTTTTTCTCTCTCTCTCTCTCTCTCTCTTCGATGATGACAAAAGGAAGTACGTAGTATAGAAAAACGTAGAGGTTGTCCCCTTATTCGGTGCTTATTTCCCATACCTGTGCAGATGTATACGGTGAATATATCCCCTAATTGCACCGCGAAGGATCGATCTATCGATTTGTATCGATACTCGGGACCGAGGTTGGCTACCCAAACACAAAGGTGGATCGGGCTAATGACAACCGGAGAGACAAGGGGGTGCCTATATCCGATTCAAAAATTTATACCCCATCTGCTTTTACCCCAAAATATTCCCATGCACTCTGAACATTATATTTTGACTCGATGCTACTATTCATTAACTTCTTCTTCTTCTTCTTCTTCTTCTTCTTCTTCTACTCTGAACAATTTTCACTCTTCCAACAGTGTCGCTAATCGATTCGCATTGGCACACAATATTTTCTCTCATGAAAGATCATTTAGACTGTTTTTTTTTTATTGCCTTGTCATATTATTCCACGATTTCAATATTGAAAAACGTCAGATTTGACCAGACCCCCCTGAATAATAGGTCACAAATCTTGACCCCCCCCCCCCCCCCCCCTTGGACCCCTTTTTTGTCTATTGATCCACACTTCGATCTTTCACGAAAATTGTATATAATGAAAGATACCCGAAGTAATTAAATTGAGATTCAAAATTTGAATATTAGTAGCCATTTATTTGGTTCCAAATACGATATTCAACTATTACAAAATCTATATACCTACATAAAATTCGAACGTCACATTTTTTCGACCCCCCTTTCAATAGTGAACGTATTTTTTTAACGGTACTTAAAACGTATATTTTGTTAAAGTTTTGTATATGTGACAACTATATGCGAAAAAATTTTGTCTCTTTTAGTTTTTTTTTGCATTCTGAATGATTTGATACTTTAGGTTACGATATTTCCTCAACATTGCGAACATTATTGCAAAAATGACCTGCTAAGCACTATGGTGATGTAAAATAGTTAGCAGAGTTAGGTTATATACCACTATCAAAGGCTCAGCAATCGCAATTGCAACGGTTGTCTCGTGTATAACGTACCGTGGACAATCGACGCCTGTTGTTCAATTGATCATTGTAACTATTTTTCTGTATAGAACGCTGCTAACACCTCATAGTTTCTTCGATTCTACGTAAAACTGTTTTTTTTATGGGTCTTCTCTTTCATCTAATCACGGTCACAAATATCATGAACAACGTAACGTGTAATGGAACGTTAAATAAATTTATATACATGTATATATATATGTATATATATATATATATATATATATATATATATATAAAAAAAAGCGGGGGGGGGGGGGTCAGATTTAGTCATGCCGTTTTTTTTCTTCTATGTCACCATTTAAGTCAACGAAAAACATTGCAGGACGAACCCAATAAAGAAAAAAAGGGGAAAAAATTGGGATGAATACAAAATTCTCTGCCCTTGGTTTTTTTTTTTTTTTTCCCTCGCGTTTTTTTCGATCGATGAAATCGAATTGTAAATGATCGATACGCTTCCCACCGAGTTATAAGTAGCCATACGGCGAGGGTACAAAACCCCGGATGAATGCCTTACCTGCTAACCTTAACTATTTACTATATGTGTGGCCCATGCGTGATAGTTTTTTTTTTAGAAACTTATACCTGTCAACCGTGAACCCTAAAGTTTATGCATTATAGGAACAAATTGAACTTGTCCCCGCTGTTAAATTTCATTTCATAATAAATCGATTCCCTTCGATCCCCCCGTTTGTACCCTCCTGGTTTTACTGATCTCACATTCTGATCCTTTGCCAGCTTCCAGTTTCTCTTCTGTGTTACTCGCGATTGATTCCAATTTGTTAAGAAACAAAAAAAAAACTAAAAACATCCAAAATCTCATGAAAATAGTTACTCGAAGGTTTTTTTTTAAGGATTCAATATAGTTGAAAGCAATTTGAAAAATTCAAAAGGTCCTGAACTATTTCCCTGAAAATTTATATCAATAGATAAATTTAATGCCATTCAGTAACGAATTAGTGTGAAAAAGAGGAAATTAGACTGAGCCACACTTCTAGTATTCACTATTTTTAGTAAGGTATAATAGACAACAAGCCAGTGACTTTATGTTATGTATATCATTGTTTGTTCAGCCGTTGAATGCGAGAATAGAGTCTCTATGACGGTGGTGCTGTTATAATATGATGACAAAAGAAATATAGAAGCTTCTCGATGCACCTAATACACCTATGCATAGACGTAACCAATACCATAAACTAAAGATACTGCCTCGCACCTCCTGCTCACTATACATAACAATATAACTTGAATAAAAATGATGAATAAAAGATGATACGACGACAATGATATAGGATGATAATGATGATTATAACGTTAGGATATAAAATAGCGATACTATATAACGTCGTAATTATCGATACCTTATTAAGACCACTAATTCATTCCAATCGTATAACTACTATGGCGTTAAAAGTAGCATCACGATGCCAAGTACGGAATTCTAAGGATACGATGGATTCAAGTGCTGTGCAACCTCAACTGATCCATTTCCACCACCACTAAGACACTATTACTATTCAACTAGTCAAAGTTCGATCACTAATTCATTACTATAGCATCGAACTAAGTGAAGTATCAATTGCAATGAAGCGATACTGTCGAGATATGGAACCCCATGAGCAGCCTGAGCCAATTATTCAAACAACTAATTCATTTTAATGGTGATTTTACTATTGCATCGAAAGTGGTGCATCCATCTATAGGCTTCATCGGATGTGATTGGGTATAAAGCCTCAGTTATGACCTCAACTAATTGAAATTGAACAACTATCTCATTGTAATAATCGATACTATCGAATGAATTGTGGTGCTAGACACTATTTAGGTATACTATGCCTGAGCTACGACCTCAACTGATTCAAATTGAGCAACTATTCCATCAGAATAATCAATAATAGTCGATGAATTGTAGTGCTCGACACTATTTAGGTATACTATGCCTGAGCTACGACCTCAACTGATTCCAATTGAGCAACTATTTCATCGGAATAGTTGACACTATTGAATGAATTGTAGCTCTAGACACTATTTAGGTATGCTATGCTTCAGTTTTAACCTCAACTAAATGAAATTGAGCAACTATTTCATTGGAATAATGAATACTATTGCATGAATTCTTGTGTGATCTGCAGTAATGCACTATTTGAATCGTAATACGGGCTGTGACGAAGGATAGACACCAAGGTGTGGAGCATTATACTTGCGAGCTCAACTATATAATTGAACGACTAATTCATTATACGATGATAAATACTATGGCATGAAATTAAAGTAGTTTACTTAGAAGCGCACGATACAAAATACGGAATACAATACAGACACTATCCAGATGTGAAGCTGATTACTTGCAGCCTCAACTAATGAAACAACTAATTAGTCACAATAATTCATACTATGGAGAACACGGTATTGAATACAAAATGCAATGAAGACACTATTCAAATGTAAGGCCTGACTTTCAACCGCAACTAAGTAAACAACTAATTCGTAGAAACTAGTGCGCTTCCCGGTATAATGTACGACGTTAAAAAATATGGACTGCAACACATGAAAGACACTATATCTGAATGCAAATGTGTCTCAGAAATATTGAATAATGAAACTTTGACAACTAATTCACGACAATATGAACAAAAACTATTAATACAAAGTATAGTGCTGCAATCAGCGGTGATTTGCAACTTAAACTTAGAACACTGAAGACACTACAGTTCAGATGTAAAATCTTTAACTTGCGACCTCGACTACTATTAAACAACTAATTCACTCCAATATGAATTAATAGCATTGCAATTGAGAGTAAAGCACTCACTACTACATGATGTCAATTATAATATCCAAAAGTAAAGCCTTAAAACTCCCAACCTCAACTAACTGAACAACTAATTCACTAAAAGCAAGGCGGTCCTGGACGATATAGGACGTAAAATAGCGATTGCAATGTAAGATACTAAATACAATGTCCAGATGCTTCACTTGTCTTAATGGACTAATTAAATCTTTCACCACCATGAATACTATTTCATCAATAGTAGTGCTTTCTGTAATTAACGATCCACAATACCGGAAGCAACTATGATAACCGCGACTATGAACATTCCCGATTCCATCACAGAGACTAGAGAGTCTATAAGGTAAATGGTTAAAGAAAATTGTAAAATACTATATAAAATACTATGCATTATCATAGTGTAATAATACCGCGAATAAGATGTTTGTGTAACTTTTTTCTATACCCTTAGAGTAATACGTATATAGATATAATAAGAATATGAAAAAAAAAAAAACGAAGAGCGTATTATAGTAAAGAGGATGGCATCGGTGTATAAGAATTTCTTTTCTCGCTATCCTCATTTGGTGTCTGTCGTTGAATGAACGTTCATTATGGTTTCCCTCCCGGACTAACAATCAGGTTCATTTTGTCTCTCTGGCTGAGGTAACAATGGATACCACAGTCACTCGGGGGGGGGGGGGGGGCATCCAGCCAGAGCTCCTCCAGTTCGGTTACTCTCTCGCTCTCTCTCTCTTTCTCGTTCTCAGGAACGACGAACGTCTCCGGTCTCGCACCCGCCATCTTGACTCCGGCACCAGCCACTGCGATGTTCTTTTGTAAGTCTTATAAAGCAGCTAGCTACCAAGAAGGAAAAGAAAAAAAGTAAGAAGAAGAAGAAAAAAAATACCGGCCAGGGGGGAGGGGGAGAAGGGAAGAGGAACGCGACCGTGCCTCCACCTCCGCGCCACCTCGTCCTCGTGGAACTTCACCCACCTACCCACCCCAGGATTTTTACATTGTATGTATATGTATATATATTTTTTTTGCATCCTCTTCTTGCAGACCCTTCCCTTTATTTGAAAATTAGAGAAACTGAAGAAGATGTACGTTTGTATTATTATTATGTATAGCCTCGGGGAGGAAATGAGAGAGACTTTAGATTCTCGATTCTGGGGGTGCCTAATTTTAATTTCCTGAATTCTTTTTTTTTTTAATTCTCGTTATTCTTTATTCACGAACCAAGGGAAGTTATTTTTTTTTTTTTTTTTTTCTTTTTTGGTCATGTCTTCGATTTTGACGATTTTTTTCTCAATAGACACGGTTTTTTGAAGCCCACATTTTTCTGGATTTTTGTTTCATTCAGTTTAGTAGTTTTTTTTTTTTCTTCTTTCTTTCAGCTAGTTATTTATGGAACAGGATTTGGGAATAAAATTCAATCGATTATAACTCGCGAATGGAAAGAACCGATTTTGACGAATTTGGTCTCGATCAACGCAGGTTTTTGAAGATTCAAACCTGTGAGATTTTGGATTTCACAAGTTAAATAGTTTGGGAGTCATTTCAAATAGAAGATTCTGACAAAAAAACTTAATCCATGATATCTCGAAAATGGATAAACGGATTTCAACGAATTTGGTCTCAATTGAAACAGTTTTCAAAAACCCAAAACTATTGTTGAATTTTGAATTTCACTAGTTTCATAGTTTTTTAGTTATTCACGATACAAGATTTTGGAATAAAATTCTATCGATGATATCTCGATAACGAATCAACGGATTTGGATGAACTTTGTCTCAATAGACGCGTTTTTTTAGAACCTAAAACCAGTCAAATTTTCGATTTGAACAGTTAATCAGTTTTTGAGTTATGAAAAAAAAATTTTTTGAACAAAAATTGAATCAATGAAATCTCGATAGTGGATGAACGGATTTTGACGAATTTGGTCTCAATTGAATCAGTTTTCAAAAACCCAAACCTATTGTTGAATTTTGAATTTCACTAGTCGCGTAGTTTTTTAGTTATTCACAAAATAAGATTTTGGAATAAAATTCGATCGATGATATCTCGATAACGAATCAACGGATTTGGATGAACTTTTTCTCAATAGACGCGTTTTTTTAGAACCTGAAACCAGTGAAATTTTCGATTTAAAAAATTCATCAGTTTTTGAGTTATCAAAAAAACTATTTTTTTTTTACAAAAATTGAATCAATGAAATCTCGAAAGTGAATGAACGGATTTCAACGAATTTGGTCTCAACTGAAGCAGTTTTCAAAAACCCGAAACTATTTTCGAATTCAAAATTTAATTAGTTATTTACAAAACACGATTTTGGGATGAAAAATTCAAACGATCTTATCTCGAGTAATAATCAAAAGATTTCGATGACGTTTGTCCCGATCGACGCGTTTATTCGAACCCTAAAACCAGTCAAATTTCGGATTTTCTCAATTCACTAGTTTTTCAGTTATCCCAAAAAACTATTTTTTGAACAAAAATTCAGTTGACGAAGTTCAATTATCTCAGTAACGTATTCTTATCGAGTTGGTGTCAAATCGATTGGAAACGTTCAAACACAAGCTGATCAAACGTTAGACTCAATTATTGCGATAATCTCCAAATTAACAAAATTAAATTATCAATATTCAATGATTTTTTTTTCAACTCATCAATACTTCTCTTCTCTCCTCTTCTCTTTTTTCTGTTCAATCATCGTCATGATTGAGGTGCAGTCTGCGTCATATTCCCCTACCCTGTGTAAAATAACTACGTGCTCGTAGCGCTTCCACGGTCGTTTGAAAAACTTTTTTAGTGCACAATTCTCGTCCATAATTATAATCGCTGTATGTGTGTATGTGCTTACAAAACTCGGTGTACAAAACGCGACCCGACTGAAGTCGACCCTATAGGGAGGCTCGTAGGAATAAACTAACTTTTATTTTCGTTGTTTAAGTTTTTTTTGTTCTCTTCATTTTTTTAGTCTCTGCTTCAGAGCCAGCGTGAAATTTTTTGTCCGTAAAGTCGAAGCAGATTTTTCTTTGATGAATCTTATCCGCTTGGCTCGAAGACTCGAAACTGGGAAGTGGAAAAATAAAAAAAAAAACGATATCAATAAGACCGCCCAACGCGTTCATATAGGTCAAACAATAACTTTTGGATACTTTATACGGTATTTAAATTCAATGTTCATCATCGCGAAGTTTCATTTATCTTCAATTTATGCTTTTGGATTGAGAAACGAAGTAAATGACAAGAAAACAACCGAATTTTATCCGAAGTGTATAAAAAAGATGAAGAAACGTACGATTATATACATTTTTTTTTCAGTGAAAAAAATTGACAGCCTAGTTTTGATTCGCAATATTCAATTTTTCAAATCTGACTTCAGATTCGTTATCAGTGACCGAGAAAAACTTGAGAAAATAATTTTCGCTAAAATCCGTCGATCCATCCTCGAGATATTGTGAATTGCGTTTTTTCGGAAATTCAGTTTTGCTGCCAAGTAAAAAAAAAACACTACTAAATCGTGAAAAAATCCAGAATCTGAATATATAGTTTCAAGTATTAGAAAACTGATTTGATTCATTCTCGAGTTATCATTAAATCAACTTTTATCAAAATTTTAGTTCTTTGCATAACTCAAAAACTACTAAATCGTTGGAATTCAAAATCTGACTAGTTTCAAGTATCAAAAAACTGCGTCGTTTGGGACCAAATTCGTAAAAATCCGTTGATTCGTTCTCAAGATATCATTAAATGAACTTTCTTTCAATATTTTAGTTCTTTGCATAACTCAAAAACTACTAAATCGTTTGAATTCGAAATCTGACTAGTTTCAAGTATCAAAAAACTGCGTCGTTTGAGACCAAATTCGTAAAAATCCTTTGATTCGTTTTCAAGATATCATTAAATGAATTTTCTTCCAATATTTTAGTTCTTTGCATAACTCAAAAACTACTAAATCGTTTGAATTCGAAATCTGACTAGTTTCGGGTATCAAAAAACTGCGTCGTTTGGGACAAACTTGATTAAAATCCGTTGATTCGTTCTCCAAATATCGTCAAACAAGCATTGATCACAAAGTGAAAGAAAAAGAGCGGGAAAATTTGAATCGATAACAAGATTAGAGAATTTTTATCAATAAACAGAAGTCGATCCTTTAACTCCTTTTTCTCAGTCTTCTGATGACATGAATGAACTTCATTTTTCTGAAAACAAAAAGTCTTCAAAATTAATTTCTGAATTCCTACCTAAGTCAAAATTAATTTAAAAAAAAAAAAAGAAGAGATTAAAGTTTCCTAATAGAAAAACCCTTCTTCTAAACACCATCGTCCTGTTCATATGGAGAGATTTGATTTTCTTTTGTAAAATCTATATACTGTATAACACATTTATCAGATACTGGCAGATGTTAAGCTACTGAGTAAAGTGACGATTCTGAATAACATAGAAAGATAATAGAAAAAGGAACAAAAATAAAAATAGTTGTATTCATGAAAAGGACGAAAATAGAGAATTCAGAAGAAGAGGACCACCTCTCACGGTCACATAGTTGGAGACACAGACGCTTATATTTTTGCCAAACGATTTCACAATGTGAGGGAACAAAAGGTACGGATACCAGCGGTCAATTTGTTCAATGGACAATAACCGATAACTTTTGGTAGGCACAATAGTTATGTTAGCTGCTCTAGCTGCCCGCCATACTCTTCGAACCATGGGCATAAATCAATTTGACCAGATGTTGGATCCTTCTTTCTCTCTCCCTTTTCTATCCCCCTCTCTCAAAACTGCCCAAAAACTGTTTAACCTTTGCAGCCAAATACGGAAACAACAATGAAAAATAAATAATCTATAAAAATTATTGATTAAACAAGAGCTAGACACTGGATGTGATTCGTTTAATTGAGCTTGATTGTTCCGCGCGTTTTATAATGAATTTTAATTAACGATATAACGAGAACCCAATTATATCGAACTCTGCCTTGTTTACTCAAACCACGTCACCATTTTTTTTTTCGTTCATGCACACCTCGAATAGAATGTAAATGAATCAGCGAATAGACAATTAGAACGAATATCGAATAGTCCTGTTCGAATTTGACCCCGCCAGGATTCACCACTCGGCAATATCTCGTTGGTAATGAAGAAAACGAGCTGAAAGTTACCGACACCAGATAACCGCAGCCCCGTACCGACCGAATTGTAGATAATGCAGGTTAATATCGAGTGAAGTTGTACAGTCGGTAAAAAAGAAGATCGCGGAAGTTTTAAGTCTATCAATAATAAACAGAAAGTGAATTTGTCAAAAATCAACTAACTTGAAGTTGTTAATTTATCAATTCTCTTCATCACAAGCACAAAATAATAGCAGAAAAAAGCTAATTGAATGTTATTCCGGGTTCAGTGGAGTCAGTCTCTGCCTTTCCATCGGTCGATAAGGAAGATTTGACGGTAAGGTAGAAGCAGCGGTTGGTAATAGTGTCTGTCGGTAAGTTATGACCAATGGATAACGCAGGGTTTCGTGTTATCGGTGTCTGAATGAGCGCGGGGAGGTTTGAACTGTTATTTTTATCACTTTTTCCTCGTTCGACGGGTAAAAGGAGAGCCGGACAATGGGACACAAACGGGATTTAAGGATTTCGATATCCCAATGCGACTCGAGCGCATCCACGGCTGTCCGGCACAGAGGGCATCTGAATTGGATCGCATTAGCCACAAAGGGACAAAGCGGGGCTGCTTTTCCTTCCCGGTAGATCCACCACCCTATATAAAAATCTCTTTCACACCTTTCTTGTATTATAGAGGAGGCTATAAGAGGAGGATAAAAGAAATTAGTGAAAATCAAGAATTTTTTTTAAACTATTCAATTATCGATAATCCTTTGTTGTTTTTTTTTCTATGATTTGAAATTCTGTAAAAAAAATCTGAAAATTTTCTAGCAGACTTTTCAACGATTCTAAATATAAAAAATTAATGAAAGATGAAAAAAATGAAAAAATAAAAAGTCGTCTCTCTTTTTTTTTTTTAAATTAATTTAATTTATTTTCTCTGCGATAAAGGTAGGCACCTCATTCTGGAGGTATATATAGCTGGACCAATGAGAGCCTGTTGAAGTAAGCTATAAAATCCATGAGGTTATTATAAAGGGCGAGTGATTCTTTTATTAAATCCCCCCCACAGGCAATAACCGTAACTTGAGATTTTGCCAGAAGGTTGTGAGAAGAACTATTTCTCAGATTTTTTTTTTTTTTTCAATTTTACAGTGATAAGAGAAGAAAAAAAAATTGCCTCGGTTTCATAACTAAGAACAAAATGAAAAAAAAAAAATTAGACCTCATAATTTTTGTATTTCAATTTATTTCTGAAGCCAAATTACTTTCATTTTTATTATCTTGATATAATTAAACCTCAATTGGTGTGACGTCTCAGATCGTAGCCCCAGGGTTGAAACTTTTCAATTCTATGAGGTAGAGGATTATATAATTTAATGAAAGAATTTCATTTTGAAATAAAAGAAATATCTATGACGTAAGAGATTTCGAGTTTATGGAGATTATATAATTTTTTAAACTATCTGGAAAACTTTATGAAGAGAAATAAACGACTCTCTACTATCTCTTTTTCTATCTCTCTTGACTCTCTCATGAATTGAGAGAATAAAGGTGGATTAATGTAATGAGAGAATCGGAGAACTCAAAGGCAGCAAATTAGAGAAATTCTCTTTCTCACAAGAAAAAAAAAAAAAAACTTGAATAGCAAAATTAAAAATAATGAAATAAAGTAACGTTAAATTTCTGCACAACTGTTATAGTATTGTCTTTGAGGGTCAATTTGAGGGCTTGACGAAAATCGATTTTCAATTGTTCAAATGTTCAATTTTTTTTCTTTTTTTCTTATAAAAAATATCTTTTATAGAATATTTTGAACATATTTGTCAATAATTTTCATTTCAGGAACAAAAAAATACAAAATCCAAATTATATCGTCAATTACCTACTTCAATTTGGAAATCTACTAAAATTTTCAGAATTTTTTTAACAGGATAAAATTTTTCATTCCAAAATCAGTTTTCTATTTTGTTTTTTGATCTTGGGACTGGAAAAAAAGAAAAGGAATTATTAAAATTCACTTCTAGGTCTATCGGTCATTAATTCTCACTGGCTTTGTCGGCTTCGATTAGTAACGATAAGGCTTTCTCTAATTGTACAAAAGCGTTCCGGTATGTATTATACATATATTCGAATAGAAGATTGGGCCGTTCGATAAAATTACGGACGATTATAGTTGTCAGAATAAGAACTAGTATCACACAATCCACATTGATCGTCGATCCCCCCCCCCCCCCATTGCATCGATGGACTCGAGTAATTCCAGGTAAATATCGATCCATTATACTAACTAACATTTTACGAAGAAAAAGTGACCTTTGCCTCTTCTATTTCTCTTCATAGGAAGATAAAATATTGTCATTATACATACAACATACGATATGATAAAAAGTGACAGATCAAACCTGATAGAAAAAATATATATTTGTCAGAAAACGTTTGATTTTGACGGCGTGCGTAAAGTGCCTCATTTCCAAACAGTGCGGAAAATTGAGCTCTAGTGCGAAAAAAGTGAAGCTGTGTTTGAAATAAACTCTGTAGAAAGTCTCTTTCATTAGTATCTCTGAAAATGTTCCACTGTTTTTTCATAGTAGTTTTCATAGTTTTTTTCTTTTTTTTCATATTTTTTATAATCAGAAAACGTAAATTGAGTCAGAAATATATTATTTTTAACAGGAAATAAAGTTCCAATTTTAACCTATAAATTGCAAATTAGTAAAATTTCTTTTTCCGATAGTTAGAAAATCGTTTGTCAACTTTTTTTTTCCAGAGTATCGAATGAACTGACCTAACCTAAATTGCAAGCTAGTCAAATTTCTTCACTCGATAATTAAATGAAGAAATAAATAAATAAATAAATAAATCATGTATTAACATTTTTTTTCAAGATATTAAATAACCTAACCT
>JAFFZH010015543.1:88624-106342 GCA_018420115.1 Euura saliciscinereae | reverse complement strand
AGTTTTTCTACGTCACTGATATCAATTTCACATCAATCGAATGTGTTTTGGCTGAGAAAATAGCGTTTGAAAATTCCAAGTGTAAATCATATCGAGGTCACGTGACTTTCATTTCACCTTAATCATAACATATATATAAATGTTCCAAGATTTGAGATTCATATATTCCGCATATTATAACCGTGCTCTGTGACCGTAATTATATAAACTAATTGAATAACAAGTACCTAATCATCTTGTTGGGACGATTATGTCATCCATTTGAAACGAAGGAATTATAATACTTATGTCTTTTGAATGTTATTAGATACTACGATACACCTCCTGCTATGAAACAGTAATGATGATAACGGTAAGATTTGATAGAACTCTAGCTGTATTTATCCATTTTATTATCCCAAAAATACAGCGTGATCAATACGCCATATATACCTATACGTTTTATAAAGTTATTATAGTATACATAATAATATATTATACATATATTCTTGAAAGATGTGTATTGATTGGTTAAATTGATTGTAATTGTTTAGAATTTTTCGATTTTAATTAATTAACGTCGAGGTGCTGCCAGCAGTCGATTTTAGATCGCTGTTTGATGATTTTGCAGGGTGGCTGTCTGTGTAAAAATATAATGAATTACGATTAGTGATTAGCCATATACAATAATTAATTATAATTAAATATCTATACCATATTATCTATTATATACGTATTAATATGATTATATCGAATAGGTTTTTAAATTGAATAATAAATAATATAATGTTGCTGACCAATTCCTCATGAAAAGAAAAAATACCAAAGTCAAAAAACGCATCCTCACCATTCGTCCCTGACTCCTTTCATCCCACAGGAATACAGGATTCTAAATCTTTCTCCTCGTCATTGTACCATGTTATAAAATCCATACTATTATTACCAAAATGACTATAAACATCTAATAAGTATAAATAATAAAGTGTTTCTTTGAGCATTATAATTATCATATACACTAGTTATAGAATTCCATCGGTTCTATTTTATCATAAGTCTTACAATATTCGCATACTATTATTAATACACGTTTAGAAATAACTAAAGGAATTTCCATTGATCAAATTTACTCTGTATAGTCATTTTCCACTCGCTCCGATTGATTTTTACTAATTTAATATCTTCTCTTTTTTTATCATCATCGTGATTTATTATTATTATTATTAAGATAAATTTACATAAATAATGTAACGATAAGACTCATGGTGTTAACGATAATAATAGTGATAATGATAAATAAACAATAATAAACGAACGTATGCAGCGAAATATAATGTTCGTGTGATTACTGGAGCGTGTTTTCATTTTCTACTCGTGTTCCTTTCGAATTTCAAAACATGGGTTTCCCACACTTTCACGCATGACTAAACGCGGGAAATTCACGTTGCACAACTGAACTGGATCATGGCTAGTAAGTATGAGAAAAATTAAAAAAAAATTTTCCTTGTATTCATTACATAACTCTTCTCTCAAACAATTTTAAGCTCAAGTTGGATAGAATAAAAATTCAAAACATGACTTATGTAAGGTAGATTATTTATACCTGTAGTGGAGAATCCATACTGCTGCGATAAATTTGAACGCGTCGGCGCTCGCGTCTTTTCGCGCATGAGCATGCTGGACGGTGCTCGGTTGGGACGAAGCTGTTTTTATCAGGCTGTGAAAATGGTGGAAAAATTATCCACGCGTGTAACAAAATCAATGGAGTAAAATTAATGTATCGTAAATATTAGAAACTTATAAGTAAGGTAACATTAGACAGAAAAAACGCACGTGCTGTTGATCGTCGATCGAAACAAACATAAATCCATAGATTATTATTTGAACAAAAAAAAAAAAAAAAACGTGCAGAATGTCAAATTTGAAGCATGTATCCGATTTCGAGGCGATTATCTTATATGGGGAACCGGAAATATCGATGAATTGTTGAGAGGCTCAAATTCGTGATATTGTACAGAGAAGATAGGATCACAGGTGCTACCAGTCTCACAAATTGTAAGATACTGTAAATAGACGTAATGTTGTGGTTCATCGAAATTTTTGCGCATGTAACGATCAAATAATCTCGAGACTCTAAAATTCACACAAAAACGCCCCTAAATCAGACGTAAATGATTGCGGAAACGAAATATAGTAAAAAAGACGATGGGTCGAAGCGACGAGACAGACATGGAAGAGATACTCCGAAATATATTTGGACCTGGTGCCCTTGCCGAGGAACGTTCGGCCAAAGAGATCAAGGACCCCATCGGACACTCGGGGAAAACCGGATACGCGAGGTAAGGGTTGTTCATATCCAATTTATGAGAGGCTGACACATTGTGCTACAAGTGCGGAAAGTTGCCCGTCGAGTATTAAACCTTCCGCACTAGTGCTGTACTTTCGGAATTTATCGAAAAATCATACTTTTCAAGCTAGTATTACAATAAATTCTTTTCGATCATTAGGATAGCGCAATACATTGGAACGGCGAATGAATACATGAGGACGGTGTTGATGGAGCCAAAGGACTTGGTACCGACGTCGGAAGACGTTCGTCCAGGTCGTATAGGGCCGAGACTCGCTCGTTTCGACGTGTCCACCCACCACGGACTCTTCATCGTGTCCCCTGATAGATTGAGCGTGAATTCTCAGAGCAACTTCAGCACCATGAGAGCAAACGTCGGTCTCTTCAGCGGCAAGTGGATGTACGAACTGCAACTAGGATCGAAGGGAGTCATGCAGGTGGGCTGGGGAACGGCTCAGTGCAAGTTTAGCCAAGAGTCAGGAGTCGGTGCGTTCTCGGGAATTGTCATGGTCCGAACATGCGCCAGATACCGCTCTTTCTCTCCCTGTGACTCTCATTCCATTCACACCGCAACTTCCGCGCCAAAAGTCGCCGGAACCCAAATTGACTGTCAACAAGAGCCAGGGAGAGACGGCGAGGATCATTCGTTCCCTCCATAACCGAAATTTTCGCGTTTTCAGGCGACACCATAAACTCCTATGCCTACGATGGAAACCGTGTTCGAAGATGGAACGTCACGACCCACAAATACGGGGAGCCGTGGCTGTCCGGCGATATAATTGGCTGCACAATCGACCTGGATAACGGAGTGATAGAGTTCTACAGGAATGGTAGACCCCTGGGTAAAGCTTTCGATGGAATCTGTACGGGGACGGGCATGGCCTATTTCCCAACCGTCAGTCTGGCCTTCACCGAAAATCTCACGGCAAATTTCGGCTCAACGCCTCTACGCTACCCAGTCGAAGGCTTCGCGACTCTGCAGTCGGCCCCAACGGATCAACTCAACAGATCTGTGCTGCTCTTCGAGTGGTTGAAGAAGCTGATTCGCCTGATTGAAATCGGCCGTGATTCCAACATCGAGGAAGACGAAGAGAGGAAGACAGACGTGACCGGGACTATCAGCTGTGACGCTTTCGTGGGATGTGTGGCGAACGCCGTTCTCAGGAACTTGGGACCGCTTCTGGCCATTCCTTACGTGGCTGAGGCAGCCTTCGTTCCCTTCCTCGCGGAAATGTCGGGTCCTGGTGGGAGTCCAGCAAAGGGTGCAGACTCCAGGAGGATCAGGATCTGTCTCGATCTTCTTTGGACATTTTTAGAGGAGTCGGAGATGAAGTCATGTCTCGAAAGCACGGTGGTCTACTTCCTCTCGGTCTTCAGACACGTGTCTCTGCAACTGGACTATCCCGACCAATGCAGGAGTCTGGTTCTGCTGACCAATATCTGCCAGCACACCGCCACCAGGCAACATCTGCTGCAGTACATACTCTTCGACAGAGTCAGAATCGCGAATTTCGTCCACGTTAAACCACTGGACGAAAGCGGACTCGCCAACGTCGTTGGTACAACGTGGTGGGAGACTGATCCCCCTGATCCGGCTGTCGAAGTCAATAAGAAGCAATATCTAAGGGCCTGCGAAAGCATCAAGAATGCCATTTGGGGTGAGCAGTCGTCTTTGGACGGGTCTTCGTGATCAGTTGAACGCATTCGTATGTTCCAAGAGTGTTTGGCTTCACTGTACAACTGATCTTTCATGCAGATACCAATGGCGAGACAGTAATCAGTGTAGTTTTACGTCTATTTCAGGGGTTGAGGCTCTGCAAGTGGAGCTGCTGGTCACGTTGTTGGACAACACGGACGGCACCGCGGTATCGCCAACATCGCGAACCATATTCCTGAAAAAGTTCCGCCGTTTCGTTCAAGAGAATCTGATTTCTAGTCGGGTAAGTGTAGCCATTGAGCCCGGGGTCGGTCCCCGGCACTCTGTATAATCCCAAGCATTCAGTCCGAATTCCTGCAGTCGATGCCGGTGCTCCAGACTCCGCTTCCGATCACACTGTGCTGCTTTCACCGGCTCCTGGTCGCCTTCAGGGTGCTTTGGGACTCGGAGATCGCGACCAATCCTGTACACGTTCCGTGCAGGTAATGCTCGATGCCTCTGGTCACGATGAAACATTATGAACCGCGATTTTGCCCTTTCAGGGCCTTCTACGACGGTTCTATCAACTACGCCGGGATCGACAGGCTCGGCGGGGTTCTCTCTCACTTGAACAAAACGTACAAGACGGAGCTACTCCACCTGCTGGGTCCGGAGCATGAGGTGCTGGTGGCTATGAACCAGCCCCAGGACCCGACGAACGCGTTCTCCGGTGGTCCAACCCGTCTCGGCGATCTGCCTCTGGCGATACCGGCGTTCGCCAGGATGATAAACGCGAACTCCGCCGGCCCAGCGAGCCCCATGATCCTCGAGAGGCTCGGCTACTTTCCGTACAGCCGCGAGGACCGGACGCCGATCCGTCTGGGACCAGCGGACCCGGCGATGTCCTTGCTGGAGCTCCTCGACGGGATAATCCTCTTCTACCACGTCGCGGCGAAGAAGCAGATTGCCAAGGTCGCCAGTCTGAGGGAGAGCATGGCTGAGTACATCGTCGCGATGGCGGAGGTCAAGTCGCGGCTCGAACTGACCAAGAAGCAGCCGAAGGATTCCGAAGCCGTGGCCATGGGCCGAGAACTCGCTCAGGCAGTGGGAGTCTTCGACACTAAACTCGCAGAACAGGCCAGACACATGGCTTGGGTGAGGGCGGCGGTTTATTCGAAAGAAAAACAGGCCCAGCTCGCCTGGCTGTTGAAGGTCGTCACCTTGACCCTTACCTCCGCGAGTGAAGAAGGAAACATGTTCAGCTTCGTCCCAGACTTTTATCTCGAGGCCATGACCGACCTGAGCGTCGGGATAAGGAACCACGTTCATCCAACTGCGCCGATCGACGATATTCCAGAACACCAGGAAATGCTCGTTGACGTGGCGCGATTCTTGTGCGACCACTTCTTGGACCCTCGCATCATCCACGCGAACGCCAAGGACACGCTTATACTCACTCTTGCAGGGTTTGTCTCTAACCCGCTGACCCTCGGACCTCTTGAGAGAGTCCCGGTGCAGTCTAGGGTCAGGGTCGTCAATAGTCTACTGAGACCCTACGAGAACAGAGCTTGGGCTCAGTCCAATTGGGTTTTGGTCAGGTTCTGGCAAGGCTATGGATTCGGTTTTAGATACGAGAAAAGCCCACATCTCACGAAGAAAATTGGACCCAAAATGCTTCAGCAAGAGTCCATTTCGCAACCCATCAGTGAGTGACATTCTCATCACCATCTGCTCACTGGTTTTGGACTGTAACAGACTCACTCTCATTGCAACAATATTGGTACAATTTTTGTGCAATATAAGGCACTTTCCTCTCACGATCAAAATGATCACTCGATCCAATGATCACTTGAGCCACGAGTGGCGAGGGCCAATCAAATCGTAGCTCAAGTGACCATCTGATCATCTTACAGCACATTTGTACCAACATTGCTGTAATGGAACTTGAATGACTTAGATTGCACCAATGCTTCTCCAATGTTTGGTGTCACATGAGAATAATCCCCATTGCATAAAGCTCAATCATTTTCAGAGCCATGTCCGTCTCCGACGTATCAATCCCACGTAAAAAACGCTCTATTGTTGAACCCAACGTCGACTACGCAATTTCTAAACTCTCTGCTGAACCAGCTGAACTGGGCATTCTCAGAGTTCATAGGAATGCTGCAAGAGATCCAAAACATCTCTTCCAGACCCGAACGGGTCCTGATCGAATCGCGGCAGCTCAAGATCTGCGCCACTTGCTTCGACCTCGCTATATCACTGCTGAGGGTACTCGAAATGATCGCTTCTCTGGCTACAGCCATATTCACCGACGATTCTCAAGCATCCAGCGAAAATCTATTGGCTAGACTTTGTCAAGTGAGTCTTTTCTTTGTTCTCTCGAACGTTAAATCTTCAATTTCTGAGATGCTAATCAGTTTTTGGTTTCAGCTTCTGTGTCAAATATTGAATCGGGTCAGCTCGCAGTCCGGATGCTTTCAGCACGTGGTGCTACTCGATATTCCGGACTTGGAGACCGTCGACCACTTTCCCATTCTTGCAGCAGTCGTTGGAATCCTCTTGGTTTTACTGAAGGATGAGATTTCAACTTTCAAAAGTAAGAGTTTGAACACCATTGAACAGTTATTGAATCATCATTGGTGTATCAATCTTTTAATAACTTTCAGCGGGGCGCAGAGATATGCCCAAGGTGACAAAGGCCTTGCTCACAGAGCCCAGCTTCCAGATAGGGTCGCTTTACTTCGTTCTTGGAGACCTGAAGCCGAAAAACCAGAAGATAAAGAACGTAAAACCATTCTGCTTCCAAAATTGTGAGTAATTTCGTAAGATAAAGTCGGAAGCCCGTCTAAAGCAGAACAAAAATGAATGGGATAAAATTTCAGATAAGGACGACGTGACCGATCAGGAGATAAACAGCGTCAGAGAGATGATAAGATACCTGGACTTGCATCGTTCGATGTTGACGGACACGAAATTGTTAACAGACGACGACAATATCTGCACAATCTGCTACGCCTATCCGATATCAGCTTCGTTCAAACCATGCAACCACCGTTCGTGCCGAGCTTGCATAGCTCACCATCTCCTGAATAGCAGAGAGTGTTTTTTCTGCAAAGCTACAATTGACCAAGTCACAAATCTCGAAGGAGAACTTTTACACGATTTTACCATTGACTACAGTTCTGTACAAAATCCCACCACGACCGCGTCCTAAATACACAAAACGAACTCAAGTAACATTAAAGAAAAAAATCGATCGCAACGAAAAAAATAAAACTCGTGTACGTAAATAGAAAATTGTATCCATGGATTAAACATAATATGTTTAAAGTGATATAAAAGACGAATTTTTCTTTATTCGTATTACCATCACATTGCATTGGTATAATAGACGCAATGTGAGAATGAAAAAACGTCAGTCTTGATTTTACTATAATTACTTAACAGCTGTATAACATTGCAAAGATTTAATATGAAAATTCGATTACTTTTTTTCACCTTAAGCTTCCAGTCGGTTACTTTTAAAGTCTAAAATTACATCGAGTACAAAAAATTATCACAAAGTTCCAGGAGAAAAAAAGAGCTCCGGAGAATAATATTGAGCAATTTTTCGCATTACCCTCAAACTTCAAACGCACAGACTGTCTCTGAGGGAGAGTTTGAACCCCGTGATCAACGTGGGCGTCGGTTTTGCCCTGAAAATATCTTGTATAGACTCAACCAGTACAAAGCCGCACACAAAAGCGCCTATTGCTATCATCAGGATGGCAAAGGCGATGAGGAACTTGTCTTTGTTCAAGCATAACTCGGGGTCTTTTATCAGAGTATTTTGCATCAGGCAAACGCCTGGAAAGACGAATATGAAGGCTGCCGACAGCGACCCCATCATGTTAATCACGGGAGAGATGTCTGGCACCGCTATAGCGACTACTAAGGTCAGCGCGATCCAAACAACGGATATAACTGCCCTGGGTAAAACCAAGCCCTGAACGTGAACCGAGCACAATCCCAGAATAGCTTCGCGTCCACAGAACAGGATCAATGGATAAGTCGTAAAATTCTTAAGCGCTATCGCCACTATTGCTATCGTCAAAAAAGTTCCTCCGTCCGAGTATCCTTGAAGAATGTCGCCGGGTACTTTGCCGCTGCCGAAAGTCGAGTAGCCGAATACTCCGGCTATCGTGTAGGCGACGAAACAAATCACCATGCTCAGTATCGAGCAGATTGTAAACTTCCCAATGTCTCGTTCCTTCGTGCAAGCGTAGGTCGGTATCACGGACATGTGACACTGCGTTTTGGGGAAAGAGATGAAACAAGATTGATTCAAATTATCTCAACTTCATTCTCATCATCGTGCCTCCGACTTTACCTGATAACTGAAACACACGACAGGAACTATATTAAATATTTCGGTCCATTTATCTGGCCATTGTCTCATAGGCTTGGAGGGCTCGTCATTGATGATGTAACTCTTGTACACGATCAACCATACGACGTAAATCACCGCCAAACAGCCCACAGAACTCGCGTAGCTCAAGACATCCAGTCTTTTAGAGAAACAGAGGGGTAGTACGAAGACGCAGCAGCTCACCGTCGACGTGAATCCTCTGGATAAGTACCTAAGTGAATATAAGAACTGCAATTATTCAATTGTTAAGGTGAAATGAAAGTCACGTGACCTCGATATGATTTACACTTGGGATTTTCAAACGCTATTTCCTCAGCCAAAACACATTCGATTGATGCGAAATTGATATCAGTGACGTAGAAAAACTGAATGAAGGGCCTGCCAATCGTGGATTTTCGAAAATCGAGACGTGATAACAGTTTTTTAACAATATCGTTCTGTAATCCAAGGAAGTGCTGCCTCTCTCCACGAGGGGCAGCACCTCCTTGGGTTACAGAACAATATTGTTACACAAAATTCTGATTATGTCTTTCGATTTTCGAAAATCCAATATTGGCAGGCCCTTCGTTCAGTTTTTCTACGTCACTGATATCAATTTCACATCAATCGAATGTGTTATGGCTGATAAAATAGCGTTTGAAAATTCCAAGTGTAAATCATATCGAGGTCACGTGACTTTCATTTCACCTTAACTGTCTAAGGAGACCCCAGAACGAGGATTACCAGTAATGGCAGAAGTCGTTGCCGAAAAATGTGGCCAATATTCTATCGAACTGATCCCCAACGACTATTAAGAACGTTACACAGCATCCGAAGCTGTAGACAGCCACGCAAATCGCGCAGAACTTTAACGCTCTGTCTCCGCATAGTCCTGCTAGAGTATCCTGCATCGAAGAACTGTTGGTAGTGTCACTGCAGTTTGCCAATACGACTATCGCAGCTGTGATAAAGACTAGAAAAACCAGCTGCACAGCAACCGCTGTTATTATTCCACCAGTTTTGTCAAACGCTTGGGGAAAGTTCAACAGCCCAGCTCCCAACGTCGCGTTTACCATCAGGAATACCGTCGCCAATGATCCAGCGCCTGAATAAATCTCACAATTTTTAGTAGAAATAATTTCAGGTGGGTTGGAAAAATTTCGTTAGATTTCAAGAGGCTCTAGATTCTTCTAGACACTAGAAATGATGATTTTATTAGATTTTGCTGAAATTTGAAACTAGATCTGCAAGCTGTGAGACAAGACAACAAGGTTTGTGGTTTTTTTATACCTGTTCGACATTCTTGACTGGATTCGTTCGAGGGACTAGGTGCAGTGGTGAGAACGGTCTCGTTCCTGACGAGACGTTGTCCTTCTCCTCTCAGGTAATCCATCGTGAATGAGGATGTCAGAAGTCTTTCTTACTCCGCCGGAGTCCACAGAGATTTGCTGTAAACTGGTTACTTAATCTAGCTGCGAGCTGGTCGATACACTGATACACACATGACGTAATTAACACATAAAATAACGAGATCGACGCGGAGCTGCAGGTCATAGGTCACGGTCACGGTTCGAGCGAATTTATTCTCCAAAGTACAAAAAAAATGAATGACTGACTGAAACTGAAAAATTCATCTACATTGTACCAACACGAGTACGAAGTACGAACGCTATCACATATAAGCTCAGCGTTGGGTTTCATTTCCTTTGTATAAAGATTGGATGATTTGTTTTTTTGTTTGTGGTGATGATAAAATGCCAAAATTATACTTACAGATAATGCTGCTGCATAGACGAGTGCGTTTATCATTCTATTCTACGGCTACATGAACACGGAGATCAGAGTTTATTGATATGTATGTACTACTGAGTATAATCTAGCTAACCGTGATCGATTATTGGGGAGAAAATGATTTCTCTGGCATAAAGCGTATGGTTTTTGTTGTCTAATGTCTATCAACGTCAGACTCGAGATTGTTGACTTGTTGCGTGCAATCTTAACCCTTGCGCATGCATACTGCGCACCTTTGGGTCGCCATATTGTGTTTTTTGAATTTGCGCGCGAAAATGAACTTTCGAAATCTGAGAATTTCGTTCTCATACACTGACTGCGTTCCGAAATGAAAGTCACGTGACCTCTATATGATTTACACTTGGAATTTTCAAACGCTATTTTCTCAGCCAAAACACATTCGATTGATGTGAAATTGATATCAGTGACGTAGAAAAACTGAATGAGGGGCCTGCCAATCGTGAATTTTCGAAACCCGAGACGTAATAAAAGTTTTTTAACAATATTGTTCTGTAATCCAAGGAAATGCTGCCCCTCTCCACGAGGGGTAGCACCTCCTTGGGTTACAGAACAATATTGTTACACAAAATTCTGATTATGTCTTTCGATATTCGAAAATCCACGATTGGCAGGCCCTTCATTCAGTTTTTCTACGTCACTAATATCAATTTCACATCAATCGAATGTGTTTTGGCTGAGAAAATAGCGTTTGAAAATTCCAAGTGTAAATCATATCGAGGTCACGTGACTTTCATTTCAATTTCGTTGATAAAATTAGTTGAAACGGTGAATGAAACGCAAAACGAACTAATCACCCAGACAGAAACGCTTTCTGATTAGCTGTGACGTCATAATTCGCAGTTTCAGCGCCATATTTGAATAACCTTATTCTCTAATGAAAACGAGAATAAGAGACCGGATTAAAAATGAAGAGTCTAATTTATAACGTAAACAAAATTTATTAATTCATCAATGACAGTACACATGTTCTTTCTATGTCCAGACTATAACTTATTAACTTGAATAAATATATTATAACGATTATCTCTCGCGAGATCTATCATTAAATTAATTGTAAAATTAAAACTGAGACTTTTTTTCAACTTCATTGTTTGAAGAACCTCCGACGATTTAACGATTTTTGACGTAAATCAGAGACTGTACAAACTTGTCAATTTGTTATCGGAAGAAGAAGCTACTGAAATAATAGAATCCCAAAGAAAAGAAATAACACAAAATCACGTTGAGATCAAATGAAACGATTTATCTCAAAATGAATAAAGTTTGAGATAGCTTGATGAAATTTTAATTATTTATATAAACAGAATTTCGTTCGGTTTTGTTTTCAAAATTTATTTAAATGCAAATCAATATATCTAATTAATTCCAGTCTTTAGTAGCTATACTTATATTAATAAAAATAACGAATCGTATTAATCGAGGCAACAGGTTTATAAATTAACTGTCCGTGAATGATTGTGTTTTGCTTTAGTCAATACGAGTTTAGTTTCCCTTTTTAACACAGTTATTCATTAAATTGCGGTTATACGAAGTAAATAATTCATACGATGGCTTCTGGATGATCTCCATAATATTATACAAAACAAATCTCTGAACCGACGTAATTGGATAATTACATCACGGTCTTAACGCAGGTCAGATTAGAAAAAAAAAACAATTCAAACAAAACGAAACGAGAAAAATCAATTAGAATAATAATAAACGAAATTGATCAAATTGTCCACAATCGCAAGAGCCAAATGAATAATGAGCATAGATAGAGTACGAAAATGTCTCTAATTAAAAACTACGTATTGCGATTCGGCGTTGATTAACATACTTTATACACACACATTATTATTATTATTTAGGAAGAGAAAAAAAATATATAAAATACGGCCTCTGTAATTATATGTTATTAACGTAATGAAAAATTATGGGTGAAATATTTGATAAGTAATATGATACATAATGATAGATTAATACGTTACGAAATCGAAACCAAGAGAAAAAAAAAACATAAGCAATGCATGCGTATGTGCAACAAAAATATCTCTAACGACACGAAATAACTCTAAAACTCGAATTCCCCGAAATCAATATTAAATAACAACGTTTCTTTCCATGCTGAAACCGACTCTATCATGTAGTTTGTTTAGTCCATTCAAGATTCAACTAAAGGCGTCACCTATGATAAGGATAACTATTATCAATATTCTTGACCACAAAAATTCAAGACTCGAAGCTCATATATTCCTCCTCTCCTAGTCATTTTCTTTCCTTTTTCATTATGCATAAATATTACAGTTACATTTTAGAGCGTATTGTTCAAGTCAAGTCTTGGCCTCTTGTTGCGCGCAGCAGTCACTTCCTCTTGAGACTCTCCGCCGGCGGATAAATGCTCTCGCTTTTTATCCGCACTCTGTGAAAATCATAATAATCACAAATTGAGCAATCGACAATTTTTTTCTTCCTTTTATTATTCACCTTCTTATCCCACTGCTGGTGAAGGTACCTCAATAGAATCGTAGCCTTCTCTGTCACGATAACTAGAAACAGGATTAAAAAAAATTAATAATCTAGAACAAGCTTACACTTATACAAATAATGATTTCCTATACTTTGTTCCGACGGGTAGTCCTTCGTGGGCAAATAGACGGACGGTCTCTTGACGCACGTTCTATTTCCATTGTCTGTATGAAAATTAGCGAAATTGTTTTCGTCGTGGGACGGTAAACCTTTGAGAAATTCTGCAACAGACTGTGTAATGAATTTTTAACGACTGTTTCACGCATGTGGAAGAGGAAATAACATCTAGGCTTGTGACGTTCGTTACTAAAGCCACAGATTATCGGGTATTTGAGGAAAGAACGTTCACGTTACGTGTAGCAACGCTATCGCTGTGATATAAATTAATGAATTGCGTATAGGTAGAGAAATAATTGGGCAAAGTAGGGGAATGTCAGGCCGTCCGTAACCTAAAAAATGACCAATCAAACGTGTAACAGAAGTTTACAACTCACCATTGCGAATCCTGGATGGTTTTTGGGGGGTTTAAAAGACACCAAAATCCGTCCGAATGTTTTCTCCACTATTCCTAAAACCAGACGCTTATGTTACCCTTGTTTATAACAAATAAAATACTAATTAAAATCATAGAAAAACAGCCTATTTTCCAAATATTTCCAAACGTACAAACACATGCTCTACCGTCTGTAAACTGAAATATTATTCGATACCGCGAGGGATTATGGGTGATTTCTCTTCACGCGCTCGACCGAATCGACAGCGCGCTGTGATTGGTCGATCGCTTCGAGCCACCCAATCAGAGCGCGAGGATAACCTTGGCCGTCGAGCTTGTCGGACATCAAATCACACTCGTACACTGATATACCATATGTTTTGTGTCATCCACAGGATTTTTGAGAATTTTTTCAGATTTTTAAAAAGAGGCATTCTCGATCAACTTCAAAAATTCATAACAAATTAACGGTTTGATAAAAAAATCTGAAAAAAATTTAGGACGCGTTTTTTACTGAGTAGAATGTTAGAAAAAAACATGGAATGATTTTGAGATGGTCGGGGTTTAACACTGGTCGAGTTGGCGTGGAATGCCCCATATATACCGTGAATTTCTCGCTATGCGGGCCACTCGGTGCACCTAAAGCAGGCAACCTTACGTACACGTGCCGTACGTACGGTTGCCTGTTTCAGGCGCACCGAGTGGCCCGCATAGCGAGAAACTCACGGTATATCAGTGCTTGTACATCAGTGGCTGCAGTTGGCAGGAGTGATGTATGATTGCCGTATAAAGAATGTTTCCTAACCTAGCTTGTATACAACGGTTCAAATTCAAAATACTGTTTCTAGTTGTTTAGCGGCTTAAGTGATGTTTTAATGATATAGTTCCGTTAATGACGAATGAGAAGACAGTTTTTCGTGTTTATTCGCCCAGTTTCGATAATCCTATGTCAGGTGTTTGCTATGTATGATATTTAGAGTGGATAGAAGATCAAGACCCGAAGAAAAAAAAAGATAACAATGTGAGAACCATGTTTTTGTATATTATTTGTCTATAATTAATTAATTTTCATAATCAAAATGCGTAAAAATGTTGTTTATCTCACAATTTAGTATCCAAGTCTCTGATTGAGCCTATGAGTCGAATAACGGCTGAAGTCGACCTAAGTCATTTTTTCAGAGATGCTGATCTACGTGTTCTGTACAATCTTAGCTGTGTTCCCTGTAAATCTTAGATGTTTTTGTCAACTTTCAAGCGGAGCGTGAGATAGGGAAGTTGAATCTTCACTTGCCTTTTGTCTACCAAAACTTATGTCAACTTAAGCCATTATTCGACCCATAGACACATCTTCTCTCGTCTTGTGAATATGAACGTCTGATTTCGTGTGGCCTCTGCAATTCGGCAAATTGAAGCTATAACTACAGTTGATGAACAAATATCGGTTTTTCAGGCTTCCTAGAAGAAGTAATTCCTCGGGGAACAGTCAGAGACGATCTTCGGTGAGGTTTTTGTTACTTTTTTTTTAAAACAATTGAATTCTGAATTTGCTGTACAAAGTTTATGCTCATCGTTCACCTCTGAATAATTTCACCTCTATTTTCTTCATCGCATAGATCCTGAAGCCTCCGAAGAGTCGCCAGCCGTTTCAAGATGTTGATTTCAATGGTTCATCGACGGAAAATAGTCCAGATACTACGAAGAAGAGGCGTGTTAGCTTTGCAGAAAAGAAGCACGTCAAGTAAGACCATTTCAGGAAAAATATCTCTCGTATATTCACATATTTCGTGACGATTGAAACATTGTTCCGGTCCGTTTCTTCTGCGCAGAGAATTCTGCGACCACAAAGAGCAGGGAACTATCTGGGACAGTACCTACGAAGAACCGGATCACACGAATTCGAAATCTGGCGAACTCAGCAGCGAAAATGATGGGGCATTCGAGACTCGGACCGAATGTGGCGATAATTTGGATATCATGATGAAACAAGCCGGCTATGAGGTTCTGGATGACGACCAAGACCCGAGGATACCTGAAACATTGCGTACCATGCATCAAAACGGGGCTGATAATTCGGCGACAAAGATATTCTTCGACACGAGTATGGAAATTGAAATTACCAAGGCCATAGGGTCGAACGTCATTGCTTCGAAGACTATACTCGGCGACGATGTCGACTTGGACACCACAGAAACTATCGGAAGAATCGAGCCCATGGTTTCGATTGATGGACCTTTTGTGGAAGCAGATCTGAGGGATATGGAAAAGACGACTGTGTTCGATAGCAGCGACGGAGACATGAAGTTCACGCAAGTTATTTCGAGCCAGAAGACATCGCAGAATGAGGAATTGGACGAGACGGATCCCAATATCGAAGACCGCACCATAATATTTGACAATTTCGTCATGGATTTAACTCCGATAAAATATCAACCGGAGTCGGTTTTGAGCCGTGCTAGAAATCTCGCTGCCGATAGCCCCAGAGCCACCGATAATAATCCAGACAAGGAGAACATTGGAGCGGGCAATAAAACCGTGTTCTTCAACGATTCCAGCTGCGATATGACTGAGGCCGTTAATACGGTACCTGAAATCCAGTTACTGAAACAAAATATGGCTGAATCTCAGATTTTCCAGAACGAAAAAGAAGTAAATCCAGTCTTTCGTACATTTAAATCAGGCAATGAGACGATTTGCTTCAACGACGCCGACTGTGAGATGACAGAAGCTATCGGTACGCTAAAAACTCCGGATGGAAGAGATACAGGGCGAATCATTCCTCTGAGCACAGGAATGGAGGTCGTAGAACATACCGAATCTCAAGATATTAGAACGAATTTCTTGAACGAATCTGGAATGGAATTCACCACAGCCATAACTAGAGTACAAACAGCTGAGGATGAAACCGAGGAGAATCGTCCGATGGGACAAAATGAGACCGAAATCTTAGAGGATTGCGACGTTGATGTTACCGCGGTAATGGAAGAAGCTTCGTGTCTCCCAAGTCCTGAGCAAAATTTAACAGAGCGAATTGCTGGCTCAGCTTCGAACCAATTTGACGAGGAGGAATCTGAGAGTGAACAAGAGAGAAGAACATCCGAAAATCCGTTAATGATGGATAATAAAAGCTCTGATTTATCAATCGCAGAAAAGCCTGCGGTACCGATTGTGGATTTATGCGGTACTTTGGACTCCGGATCAAAATCTGTAGAGAAAAATGATCTTACGACTGAAAACGAGACGAGGAATAGTAAGAAGAGAAAGTCTCTCGAGATTATGGATGTCGATAATATCGAATCCTGTAATTCGTCGATCAGTATAAACTGTGAACAGGATTCAGCGCAGAGCATGGTACATGACGAATCGTGCCATGCGATTAGCGACAATTCTTCAAACACCCTCGCTCCCAATTCCAAGCGGATCAAAGTTACAGACTCTGGTTCTGAAGATAATGGTTTATCCCCTGTCGAGCCTCCATTGCGAGACAATATTGAGAGCAAAACGATGGACATATCTTTACAAGAGGCTGAGGAATCGCCCGCAAAGCAAAGTAGAGCATTTGAGGATATAGAGACTGCTAGTAATTGCGTTGGATCAGAAGAGGATCCAGAAAAAGTGGCCGAAATTCCCTCATATTCTCCAGAAGATAAGAACAATTCAATGATGGAATGTAACGAAGATGCGAAGGCGGTGGTGGAGGAGTTCAAAAGAATTGAGGACGATTTGGTGGAGGATGAATGTTCGGTCCTAGAAGATGAATCAATTTTGCAAACGAACTCCGATTCTGAGACAGAGACAATTGAACTGGCTCAAGTGTTCGAGGAACGTGAAGTTTCCACTGTAGAAACTTGTAAGATCGCAAGTCCCTTGAAACCAAGCAAATTTCTTGACCATAACGAGGATTGCTGCTTCGTTATGTTCTGCGAAGAATTAGAGAATCGTAGTAAAAGGTAAATATTGAATATCCACGGATAAAACATGGAATATAGTCTGGTTCTGTTTCAGCGATAATTGCATCTGGGAAATAAGATCCATAGACAAGGAGAAACTCGCGATTGATTTCATCTCAAAGTCTCTCGTCGTCGTGATACATTTAGAAGCCGCAGAAGAATTGACTACGCCTAGGATAATCAAAGATATTAGAATCATTTCACTTTTGGGAGGTGATTACCACAAGTAGAGCTGCAAGATTAATTAACGCCTTCCGATAAATCGATAAATCGAGATTTTCGATTCATCGATAAGCTATTAATCGGTATAATTCATCGATTAGTCCAAACAATAGATCGAAACCATAGAATAATCGATTAATCGAAGAAACATTTCATCGAAATTGTAGAGTAATCGATTAATCTATGAAACAATAGATCGAAACCATAGAATAATCGATTAATCGAAGAAACAATTGATCGAAACCATAGAATAATCGTTTAATCGAAGAAACAATAGATCGAAATCATAGAATAATCGATTAATCCAAGGAATAAAAGATCGAAATCATAAAATAATCGATTAATCGAAGAAATAATAGATCGAAACCATAGAATAATCGATTAATC
>JAFFZH010015543.1:71733-88614 GCA_018420115.1 Euura saliciscinereae | reverse complement strand
TAATCGAAGAAATAATAGATCGAAACCATAGAATAATCGATTAATCTGTGAAACAATAGATCGAAATCATAGAATAATCGATTAATCGATTTTTGGATCAACCTGAACGTCGATTATTCGATTAATCGGAAGGACAATGAATCGAGAAACTCGATGAATCGATTAATCGAAACTGTGTTCTTCTTCTATAGATTCAGCGAGCAAAGATATCATTATGATCCACAATATACTCTTGATGAAATTGGATCAAGATAATTTGAAGAAGCATCACAGAACGACGCAGGACGTCTTGCCTATGCTGGAATTGATATCTAAGAGAATAAAATTACTCATTGATTTCATGCTCGAATTCGACAAGCTACAGGATTTACATGTTATCAATAGAACAGGAAATCGGTGGGTATAATAAAATGACTTGAATGAGTGAATAAACGGTGTGAGAAAATAAAGAAACAGCTTTCATCATCTTTCTTCTCACTTCTTACAGGATATCGTTTCGACTTCATAGTTACAAGGTACAACTTGTTATGAAAATAACTATAAATCTTGAACCATTCGAAGAGATTAGTCCAAACGATGTCACAGTGGAATGCGTTCTGGGTACTATAAGGTGAGTTTTTTTTTTTCCCACCGTTTAATCCCATCAAATTAAACGACCTATGGAAGTCATAACCATTAGACGTAGTGTACAGCAGAATTTCAACTACCTTTCCATTGATCTATTGGCGTCGATACAGTGCAATGGCGATTTCAACGATATAATAAAACAAATTTAAAAAAAAAAAAACTTGTTTCAGGGAAAAAGACATCAAGCAATTAATCAACAGCGTTAAAAAGGATCACAAATTTTTAACAAACTATATCAAAGACGTTAAGGAATACGTCGCTGTCGTTATTGAAAAATGATGTAAAATCGTTTCGCTTTTTTCTCCCAGTCAGTTATAATTAGTTTTTATATCACGTAGCGTAACTGTAAACATATGTTTTATACTAAATCGACGAAAATATATATTTACTAAGAAAAAAAGAAGAAAACCACGAACAAGACCTTAATTATTTACTAATCCCAAAAATATAGTTTCTACAGATCAACCAATCAGACCGTCTGCATACAGCGTTTACGAAATATATTTTAATTAGCTAAAGAAAGTGTTTTAAAAAAATAAAATAAAATCTCGAACATGTAAGATTTGTCGCAGCAGGCGACGAATTAAAACTGATAATCATTCGTGTGTATAATAAATCGGTTATCAATTAGGGCGATAGATAGGTGTGTCTAATTAAGATACTGAATTTTTTTTAGTTTGTTATTTTTGGTGAAGGGTCCCTTCCCACGGAAGTGGCGTGGGTTTCGAATGCGAGAAGATATCATTCGATTTACTATGAACGGAATGTCAAGTTTGTTGGGTAGAAAACACACGATCTGACCAACAAGATTTCAACATTATTTCAAGTACAGTTATATCTATATAGACGTGTGTATTGCATACTTCGTATCGTATTTATTCATGCATATATTTTCATCGTGGAGATCCAGCTACATACTGTATACGGTTATACCAAAGTTTCTTTATCATTCAAAGACAACAAAAAAAATAATCTTGTAACAGAAATTTAGCGCTTCTGATAACACGCGCAGGGATATCATAGAATAACTCAAGAATACAAAAATAGATCCTCTGATGCAATTCAACGTTCTCCAAAGTTTATAAATGATACGAGAATTCAAAGATATGCAAAATATTCGCGAGGTCATCGAGCAACTTTTATTTTTTTTTTTCATCAATTTTCATCATCAAGAGAAGATTTAGACGTCAAAAAGTAGGAGATTCGACGTCTTGGACGTTAATCCTCAGAGCGAATAAAACTTCCTTAATACTGAACGAGGCTGAGGTGTCGAAAACGACAGTCATTAGGTCAACGTTTATCTCTCATTTAATTCGGGGATATCCAAAACCCGATTCCCCCACCCCTGTCTAATTCTATCGGATATACGATCGCGAAGGTAGTCGACTAGTCGCAGGCATGGATTCGAGGGCGCCGTGTGTGCTGCGTGTGGCGAAGTAACATTCACGCGCGGGTCCGCCTCCGCCCACGCCGTGGCACGGTGCGATTACGACACCGCCAGCGCGCGGTCCGTCCGAACTGAGACTCCGAATTGCTTCAGCCATTGATGAAACCTGCGGAGAGTTACCGGTGGCCGAAGGTGCAGCCCGGCCGCGGGACCGGTTTCGACTTTCACGTGGCTTTATCGAGCGCGCATGTCGCTGGTTGTACCGCCACGCACACCGCGGCACATGCACACACCGAATATCTCGGTCTCAATCCTCTGTCTATTCGACTTACCTACCACTATCGCTTACGCTGGCGGGGGGGTTACGTGCCTATTTTTATCGTGCTTGGGAGCTGACACGTGTGCGCTCGCATTGTCGAACCCCGCACGTGCGTTTTCATAATTTGACTTCGGAGACCGCGAAGATCCAGTCGTTTAATGCCCGTTTGGAAAACAAACCCAGAATTAGTTTCGGTACTTCGCTCGAGGATTTTATCTTTACTGGCGTAACATCGCGTGCACGGAGTCTCTTTGATCGGTAGCAATTACCCGCATTATCATATTCCGGAGACTAGACTCATTCCAGGATGTTGTAAATAACCGTCCGTCGAACGCTCGTGTATAGCTAATGAGATAGGGACTGCGGGTAAGATTTAGGGCCGAGTGAAAGACGACATGGGCAGAGCGGCGCGGAGTCCGAAAATCGAGAAAGTCGTGGGATCCGCGCGTAGGTGAGCTGAACAAGTTGCCCAAGTGATACGCGGTGCAGTCGTACTGCACGGTCCCCGCAAACAGCGACAAGTGGGCGTCGCGAGGTTCGTCGACGTCCTCGTCCTCGGGATCGACGTCGTTGTCACCGCCGTCGCGATCTCTGGTTCGAAATTTCCCCCCCCCCCCCCTCCCCCTGTTCTTCTTATTCTTCTTCTGGTTCTTCTGACTTCTTCTTAGTCGCGTATCTGCCGCTGCTCCGGGCCCGTTCCTCCATACATGGCTATGCTATGTTGAAAGAGACACGGGGTCCCCACCGAGCGAGTCGCCCCCCGACCCCCTCCGCCCTTCGACGACTCCTTCACCCACTTCTTTCCTTCTCTACTCAACTCTTCCCTCCGCATGGTGGGACTCGGGAACCTGGGCCCGCCCCCCCCCCCCCCCCAACTCCCTCTCTTCGTACGAGTCCCACGTTTCTTCCGCGAGTCCTACTGCCCGCTGTTGATACTCGAAGGCTCGCAGTTTTCAGTCAATACCCGCGAGCTGGTGCACGTACGAGCGGAACCGCGCGACGCTGTGGTACCAGAGTTCAGAGTTTAGAGGTGATTACTGGTGCGTCGCAGGGTGTGTGTGGAGCGGTTGCGGTTGGCGGGAAAACGGATAAGAAAACGCGGACAAACGCCTTGCGGAATACACGTTTTTATTCATCGATACACAGCATGGCTTAGTATAATAAGATCGCGAGGAGATCCACGCTGCTGATAAGGATCCCGCGGTTAAGGACTCGAATTCCCGCGATGAGTGACTGAAATCGCGATTAGAACGCGGACGAGGAAGAAGATCGCATCGTCGTCAACGGCTGCAGGTAACCGACGTCGAAGAGTTTCTCGGCCCACTCGCGGCACTCGGGACCGGGTTTTTTTTATATTCAATCTTTTCACTCCACTCCTCGCGACAACCAGTCTTCCATGTTCGTTTCCTGTTAAAAATTCCCCCCGTCTCTCCCGCCTACTCCTCATCATCCTCTTACCGAGACCGTATGCGTAGGTGAAGCGCGCGTAGGTGCAACGTGCGTAGGTGCTGTTGCTGCTGCCGCTGCCTATACACACACGTATTATTAATACCAGCGTATACACGTTAAGTGTAATGCGGTACCGCAGTTATTCGGTTGACTGAATGGAGTGGATTTCAAGAATGAAAGTTTCACCTCTCCGTTATCTTGTTTCTGAAAATCTTCAAGATCGGTTTAAGGCCGTATCTGCTTTGGTTTTTTACGGGCCTTGTCTTTGGCCGCGCGAGATACCCGCTCCTCCGCTTCCATTTTCGCTCGACGTTTTCCAAGAGGCGTCTTCTTCTCCCATTTGAGGAGCTTCTCATACTCCTTAGTTGCGACCTCGGCCCGGTTTGAGACCAGATACTGCATTATCTCGTCGGGATGGAGCGGTCGTTTTTTCAGAGTTATTCGCCTCTCGACCGACAGGACATTTGCAACAGCGTCGCGAATTGATTCGAGCGAAAATCCCACCGAGGTGATGGCCAGGCTCGAACAATCGAAATTCCGGTCCACCCCGTGGTACCGCATCAGCAATTCCTTGTAGAGGAGGAACAACGTGTTGTAGTCGGTCATTGGCACCAGGATGAACTTGTCGTGGATCTTGAGAAACGGTCTTCCGGCTTTGTGGGGCTGATCCGATGTCGTCAGAAATAACATCTGGGATGGAAACATGAATACTCGATAATTATACCTCCTTCATGTAAAACATGCGGAGCAACCGCTGCAGGTGTCGCTGCTGATCGTCCGGAAATGGAATTATTATGAAAATATGATAAGCTCGATCGTTCTTTGAACAGGTGCGCGCAGCAAGATACGAGACGAGCACTTAACATCTGTCGTCCTAAAATTCTGAAATTCTTCCGGACTCGTTTCGATCGAGAATCTCTGAAACATGATGATAAAAAAGTAACGAAATACACGCACCTGATCTCCGGGCCGAATGCCCTTAACGAGCTTCGCCAGAGGACCGGCTAGGCGTTTAGGATTGTTGGCTTTTTCTTCCGGTGGTATTTTCTTCCACCATGGCTGATGCCCAGAGTCGACGAAGACGAGGGATGGCGGATGAGCACGAGCCACCTTGTTCACCATGGCGATCAGCCTCTCCACGTCCTTCTTGCTCTTGTAGCTTTCGGCTATGTTCTTCGGGGTCAGATCGAAGAGGAGAGCCCCGAGCTCGCTGCAGATCGCATCGACCAGAAAGGACTTGCCCGAGCGAGGAAGACCGACTATGCAAACCGATCGAACCAAGGGAGTGACTTGGTGAATTTCCCTGGAGCCGATCGGGAGGATGCAGTACTCCATTATCGGCTGGATAACGTCCCCCAGACACCGCCTGACCTCCCTCGACTCCCTCTGAGCCTCCGCATTCTGGTAGGACACGTCGCCTTTCCAGTCGCTCAACTTGACGTCCGGGTATCCGTGCACTACGCCGGAAGTCACAAGCTCGGCGAAGAGATCGTCGATCGTTCCAGCTACTTCCTTTTTTCCCTTTGCAGAATTTCCTTTCCTCTTTTTACCCTTCTTCTTCTTCTTCTTATTCTTTTTCTCTAAAATGGGAGAGTCCACTCGTCAATATCGACGTCGTACTATGAACCATATGGTCAGAGAGAGAGCTGGCATTTGATCATCGTTAGAAATGAAAAAAAAAAAAACTGCTTAGTCAGACTGCATATGATATGATAGTGTGGATACGTGTGGGTGAATTTTTCGCCACAGGTTTCATGACTGCAATAAGCTACATCGAATGCACAATGTAATGAGATCCATGGGCGTCCCTTATCGCCTTTGCGAAACGAATTATTTTTCAACTTTTTTTTTCTTTTTATTCTTTTTATATACCGTCGAGATATCTGTGTCGCGAAGATGCGACGCGCCAGTGCGAATTTTAATGCACGTGTGCATGTGTATCGCACATTTGATAGTCTGCGATGACGTCACTACCAGGCCACGAGTAGGTGGCGAGCCAGTAATACCTGAACGGACCTGGTGCGCCCCCACGCGCGCATCGACGCCCACGAAGACGCTCTTTGCTCCGGCAGGAATCTTGTGTTTCATTCACCGAGACACCGCTCGTTTGGCCTCATAATCATTTCACCAAATTCCTATACCTACACCTCCATCTCGCTCTATGGACCACCGTCCATCTTATACGCTGACATTTGAAAAAGAAGGATAAGAAACACCTTCAAACTGGGTAAGAATTATTCCTACCTCATCATTCTTCAACGTTCTGGAAAGAATAATATTCATACTCACGTTCTCCTTTCGCGCCTCCACCCTCGGCGTTGTCCTTCGCCAAGGCGGCCTCCAGAGTCGCAAGTTCTAGTCGCATAAGTTCGTCGACAATTTCCCTCATCTCGAGCTGAAGTTCGTAGCAGAGTTTGTCAGTGATTAGATCGAGGTACTCTCGTTGGTTGGGGTTCCCCGACTCGTCGCGGAGGCTCCAGTTGGCGATGAAGTCTTCGTTGGCTTCCCTCAAACCCTTCAAGGTCTTCGGCTCTTCCGGTGCTCTCCCGGTCTTCAGCTTTCGCTTGTCCTTGTTGCCCTTGTTCGATTTCTTGGCCTCTTCCACCTTCCGCATCTGCTGCGCGTGGTACTCTTCAGGTGTTAGGGTCTGGCCCGTCGCTATCAGAACGCTGCCCCCCGCCTCGGCCAAGGGATAAGCGTCGAAGAACCCGAGCTCGTTGTACCAGAGTACGAACCACTCTCGTATCTCGTCGGTTATGTCCTCCATCAATCCTGGGCCCCGAATGCGGTGTACCTTTGATGGGAAATTGATTCAACGTCCGATCGAACGATCGATCAACCGCGATTCCTAATTGTTGTTATTGATCATCGGCAGTTGAACGCGGATCCGCGGATATCTTTGGGTCAAAGATGCAGTGTCCGAAGTCGAGAGAGGACTACAGACGCGTTCAGAAGACGATTAAGAAGGGCATATACTCCCCCCGATTGGGAGAAGGGGACGTCACTCTACCCGGAGGAGACCGGTGCCAGAGTAAATAGGAGAACATCGAAGACTGCAGCGAGCCGATCGTCGTGAAAAACTCCCAGAGGTGAGTTACGTAACTATGCAACGAATTATATACCGCATACCCTCGCTTTCTCGCCGGAAGTAGCCTTGGCCGTCGCCGCGACGTATTCCGGTTGCATGAGTTGCCTCCGTTTCGCGGTCTCCTCGTCCGTATCAAACACTCTGCGGGACCTCCAGCTCGGTATCGACATCCCCAGGATCGATTCCACCCGGTTACTTCTCTCTTTCATGTGCAATCGCACCGCGTATCCTCGCCACCATTTCTGTATCGTCACAGCAGCTCTGACCTTCGTACGTCTGTCGTGCTTCTTCGCCTCTAATTCGCCGGCCAGGAGCTTCTTCTTGTAATCACTGCTTCGCTTCACTGTAACCGAAGAAGGGGGATGAAAAGACGGAAAATTGGATTGCCGCAGTATCGGATCGTGTTTTACACTGGGCTGCAATGATCCTGTCCTTTCTGGCTCTGTCGTGAGTCTGTATGAGTAAAACTGCAGCTTGGAGTTCCTGGCGCGCGATTTTCGCCGCGGTTTCTTCGGGGGTCTCAACGCGTATCGGTATCAGGAGATTCGGATCGATTTCCGCTTCGGTTTCGCGGAGGGAAAGCCGCGGTAAAGTCGCTCCCGATTCGGTTTTTTCGGGAACAGAAGTCGCAGAATTTTTTTTTGAATTCTCCATAGCTGCTAATATCAGTTTCTGTGATAAGACCGTTGAAAAATTTCATTCAATGTTGAGTTAACATTTTTGTGATAAAGAATCGCGTTCAATAATTCTACGGTAGAAAACTCGACTCTCTACGAGAGCCTGTTATGGACCATACATAGATGCGGTCAAGCTAGAGCTATATCTGATGCATTATGCATGGGTATGTGTAGGCAGGCTTATCTACCTGCTCGATCAGGTCATTTATATATTTCTTGCGGTCGTCCAGATGAGATTGTCGGTCTGTTATAAAGTAGGACGGTTTTCGCCAACCGATGTCGTCGGGGGTCAGTTTCATCGGTATCAAAAGGTCGTCCGCGTACCTGAGGGACGTCATCCGTTAATTAGAGGAAAAAAGAGCTACACATACTTCACAATTAATTGATATTCATGATGTTTAGCAAAATTTCATGTGAATTCCGATTACTGAAAATGACTTTTTAAGAATGTGCGAACCTGCACATCACACTAATCCAACACACCCTCTCTTTGATCATAGCGTAAAGGTTGAGACCGCTGGAGAACTGACTGTGACTTGAATCAAGAAACATTTGCCATCAACATCAGAAGGTATGTAATTTTTGCGCTGTACAGTAGCTTTTTTCGTTATCACTGGTCTAGTTTTTGAGCACGATTATTCAAGTTCACTCACGTTGATTCCGTGCATTGAACAAGAACCAATTGTCGTTTGTACTCCAGCATCCGTCCGATAGCGCAGTTCAGGACTTGTTTGATGAGCTCGCGTTTCTGAGACTGACAAACTTGATCGTGACAGAGTGTGAGGCGACGGACTAATTCCCGATATCTGTAATCGTATTCAATGGTCTATAGATAAATTTCTACTACACGAACATCGCGTTCGGAATTGATTAGAGAAACTCAGTGCCTGATGTACATCGGGACCGATTGCCCCGATGTTTTATCTTTTGATTTTTCCCCGTTCGTTTCTCGGAGCTTTTGGTCCATTCTTATCAGTTTTTCCACATCTTCCCTCCCGGCGAGCCATAATTCGGAATAAAACTGGTGTGACATGAAAGTTATACAAGGAATTTAGAAATAGTTATTTTTTTGGGTTATCTTTTATCGCTACAGTAAATTTCAGTCAGTCACCTGAAGTTGACGGTGTATCAAATCTGTGTACGCCGGTTCTTAGATAGAATAAACAACAAAAGATTGCTCGATTATTTCAGCAGGATGGGAAACCTACTGCTCGTCCAGGTGCTAGCCTACCTGGTTGTTGCAGCTTCGGATACCCTTAAGGAGCACGACGCTCTCTCGACGAGAGACGCTCGTTCTCCCGAAGTAATTGTTGAAAACGATTGGAAATGCCCAAACATAACGAAACAACTCGCTGTCGAGTGCTCCTGCGACTTTCCTCACACTCTCAGATGTACAGGGGACAAGACTGCGTTGCAGGTATGTCATGATCGTGACAATTCATCGAAGTGCCTGATGAGCATTCAACCATGCTCAGTTCTTGGGTCCTGAAAGTTGAGAAAAAACCATCCAAAATCGAACAAGACGAAGCTTCTCGATACCATTTCATCGACGAGCAAAACATGAACAATTTTCGGTCTTGGATGGTTTGTTCTTACTTCTTACCCCCAGAAACTGAGTTTCTATCGGCGATTCTTTCGCGGCAGGTGATCAGCAAACGACTGCGGTTGTTCCGCGCCGGGACTGTGTCGATCCTGGACATAACGGTTTCCGGTACATCGGTACTTCCGGCTCGATTTCTGGAGGGTGTTCCTCTGCACGGACTGGTCGTATCCACCGGGGCCCTTCGTCGCGTTAATGAAAACGCGTTCTCCGCCTTAGCCGTCCACTTGCAGGCTCTTGGCCTGCCCAACAATCTCTTGGACTCCGTGCCGAGTCCCGCTCTGCGGTCTTTGATCGGTCTTGAGAGGCTCGATCTGTCGCACAACAAGCTGAAGACACTTGAGGCTCATTCATTCGCAGTGAGTGACTTCACCCTCTTTCGAGACGATCATCGGCGTAATTCGTGCATGGAACTGTTTCAGGGCTTGACGAACCTCACCTATCTTGACCTGAGCGATAATCTACTGTCCCAACTGTCGCCTCAGGCTTTTCCCAGTCTCGATTCACTCAGGTCACTCAGAATGGGAGGAAACCGTCTGAGCGTATCCGCCCTATCCGCGCTCAGAGGACTACAGAACCTTGAAGAGCTTGACCTGTCGAGCAATTTGCTCATCGGACCAACCACACAGACGCTGCTACCCCGTATGCCGAATCTCAGGTTCCTCACTCTCTCCGGTAACGAACTCGTCAAGGTGCAGAGTGGAGCTCTTCAAGGTCTTCCAAACCTCACGTTCCTCAGCCTCAGCAACAACCAGGTACGCAATGCTCTTTTTGCTTGTTGATCTATGACTCAGTGTTCTCTGTGATTCGAAACAGATCGACGTGCTGGAGGACCACGCATTCAGGAATCTGACGACCCTGACGAAGCTGGACTTGGCGAACAATCGCATAGTCGCAGTGTCCAACGCGTCGCTGGCGCATTTGGAGAAACTAACGAGCCTCGACCTGACGCATAACTTCCTACGTTCGTTGACGGCAGACTTGATAATCCCGTTGAGAAACCTTCAGGATCTGCGTCTGGACGATAACGACATAAGCATGGTAGCGACGGACGTTCTCACTCCGAGCTTGAAGCTGAACAAGCTCTCACTGTCGGACAATCCCCTGAACTGCGACTGTACCCTTCTCGACTTTGCCAACTGGCTGACAAACTCGACCACTCTATCGGACGAGGACAAGACTTCCGCGGTCTGCGCGACGCCTCCGGCTCTGGAAAACGGAATCCTGGCTCAAGTGTCGCCAGGAAGTCTACTCTGCGGAGAGCCGGTTCCTTCCTTCGGATCAGCCGCGGTATCCGGTACCAGAAGTCGAATCAATTTCAAGAGATTCGACTACTTGGAGTCGGGCGGAGTCAATCTCCTCTGGAACGTCGACTCCTGCTCCACACCTTACTCCTGCGACAGTCTGATCGTCTACGAGATCAGCGGAGGCAGCGAAGTGGCCATAGAAACGCAGCCACTGGGCTGCGAGTCGCGAGAGATGACAGACCCCTGTACTCTTCCGGTCACCCTCCCGACCACTCTGCGACTCGAGGCTGGACACAGCTATCGTTACTGTGTAATGATCGTACCGTCCCTCGACGACCTCGTCATGGAGCTGGGAGACCTGGGATGCACCGACGTCTTCACCCTGGAGCGAACGACGACTCTGAAACAGAGGCCCTCGTCGACTGCCGGAGCGACGAGGGTCGCCTCGATAAGGACAAACGCGTCCGACGACGGGTTTCTCTACGTCGACGTAAGCCTCGTCGGTAGGAGTTCCCGCGATCCCGAGGACTGCGATCTCAGTCTAGTCGTATTTTCAGCAGAGACTGTGATCAGGGAGCGGAAACTGAACTGCAGCAGGAGCTTCGCGACTGTAACTGACCTCGCTCAAGGACCGTACAGGGTCTGCGCTACTCTGCAGCAGGAATCTGAGCACTCGTCGCAAAGGTGCGTCGACGTTACCGTCAGAGGAGCCACCAGACACTGGGCTAAACTCGAGATCGTCTTGTTCGCAGTCATCGTGGTCGCCTGCGCCCTAGTCTTCGCTGCGCTTTGGGCAGGGCGCAGCCTCATCAACAAGACACGGCCCACGCGGATTCAGGGACAGTGCTTCCTTCCGGCTGAAGAATTCGAGATCACTCACAGGGCGAGATACGTTAAGCTACTCACAACTACGAAGGTGTAGTTTTTGAGACGATATTGCGTCTCGTAGTCAGGATTGTTTTTTTTTTTTTTTTCATATTTATGCTTGATTTGAACTTTGATTTTAACGAATGTGGTTGCTTGGTGGTTTAATGCGGATTGACAGTCACAGATGTTGTCTATATATCCTACCGATTATAATATTTGTTTGTTTGTTTTTTTCATATATAATATTTCTAACAAAATTATGGTAAACGAGCTAATCGAGTCAGCGAAAAACTCGACAATGGAAATAATGCTTCTTATCCATTACGATAGGTATAGAGTAATGATTGAAGAAGAACGAAACACAAATGTGTGTGAAATATACTTTTTTACGGTACAGGCATTAAAAAGTCACTTTTTGACGCCTGTTTTCGTTCCGGAAAGTGGCACTCTATACCGCTAAGTTCAAAGTTGCGGTATAAAGTCTTTATTCCGCAACTTTGATGCGCAGTTCGAAGTGCGCATGTCCAAGTTGCGGAATAAAGTCTTTATACCGCAGGTTACCCCCTCTCTATACGCAGTTCGTGCGGAACTCAACTGGCGACAAAGTGACTATTAATGCCTTTTTCGTAAAAAATATTGTATGGGGCGCGCGCCACATGAATATCTATTAATTTTCGCTTAACACTATGCCAAAATGATATAGGTACTAAACGGTTTTTATTTAACGCGCATTTAGCAATTAGTATAATGAGATACATATATATTTTTCACATTACATACAGGACATAAAATATTAATATTATTCAATAATTACGATGCCAATAATCTTTATCACGCGATATAATACGCGTTGTACTGACGTTATAATGTTTTTTTTATAGCGTATCTAAACTTCAATGCAATGAAGGTATATCTTGAATTATAGCGTTTGAATATAACTCTTCGCGCCTTTTTTCCCCTCTTCCCCAGATTGCGTTATAACTTTATACATAATAATAATAAGATATATGGTATAAGAAAAAAGAATTTTTTTTTAGACAAAATGAAAAAATATTTAGCGTTGTTGATTTGTTAATAATAATGTTGTGCCTGAGCCATAGATTTTAGTATTATTTATTACGATATAAGTATATAATACATAATTACGTTTGTGTAATTTTTAATCAATGTGAAATAATTTCATACGTATACAGCACGTCTACGGGATAATCCACACCACATATATAGGTACTACCTACGCTTTCAGCGTCTGTATATTTCATTTTGCTAATATTATAAATATTTTTTTGTACTTGTGTGTTTTGGAACAGAAATCGAAATATGCAAACGCTATGGTATATTATAGTAACTGTTGTTATATTGTTAAATTTACACGAAGAGAAATCAAAATATACAAAAAAAAAAAAAAAAAAAACTTGTTATACATAAACATTTAAGTAGCAAAAGACGAAACGTCTTGAAACCTCGTTTTTTTTTATTCACTTACCTCTAACAAAACTGACTTACAGTGTTAAGGTGAAATGAACGTCACGTGACCTCGATATGATTCACACTTGGAATTTTCAAACGCTATTTTCTCAGCCAAAACACATTCGATTGATGTGAAATTGATGTCAGTGACGTAGAAAAACTGAATGAAGGGCCTGCCAATCGTGGATTTTCGAATATCGAAAGACATAATCAGAATTTTGTGTAACAATATTGTTCCATAACCCAAGGAGGTGCTGCCCCTCGTGGAGAGAGGCAGCACTTCCTTGGATTACAGAACAATATTGTTAAAAAACTGTTATTACGTCTCGATTTTCGAAAATCCACGATTGGCAGGCCCTTCATTAAGTTTTTCTACGTCACTGATATCAATTTCACATCAATCGAATGTGTTTTGGCTGAGAAAATATAGCGTTTGAAAATTCCAAGTGTAAATCATATCGAGGTCACGTGACTTTCATTTCACCTTAATAATGCTATAGAGTCGAAAATGGAAATGGACTTTAGTTCGTTTCCTCAGAGAATAAATTAGTTGGAAAAAAAAACAGTAGGTGGAAGAAGTTTTATAGTTAAAATAAATAACGAAATAATTTTTAATCTTTTGGATAGAAATTATTAATTAATAGAACGGATAGTACAATAAATTGTTTTTGCAACTTAGCTAACACATGTTAATTCTTAGAGATAGCGAAAAAATGATTAAACAAGAATTATATGCTTTATCTCGTACAATATTACATACAGTCAAATCGGAATCATCACGCATTCCTTCCTTAAACAACGATTTTAACATAATAGCATACATATAATAATAAATCAAATGCACGAAATTTTCTATTCATCAAAGGTACAGGAAAATTCAGGTACATAGTAAAATCATCGAACGATTAATGTCATAATAGTAATTGTCATGGAATAATAATCATTAAGACATGTTATATAATTATCAAGAAGAGTGAAAAATTAATTATTACATTTTTTATGATTGTTTTTTTTTGTCTCATTAAAGATTCATATTGATAGATTATGAAGTCAGACTTGGTCGCTTGTCTCGGACGATATTACAATAATAAACACAGAATTATCATAAAATCTTAGAGAATCCTTCTTAGAATGATTTCAACAGGCATTGAGTAAAACATGAGAAAATTATGTAGAAACACGCAGTAATATAATGGATCAAATCCACAGAATTTTCTACTCAAAGATACAAGAAAATTTAAGTATAGTAGAATTGTCAATTAATAAAACGGATGATAGAGCTCGTTTTGACAACTTCCAACATATGTTAATTCTCAACGAATGTGGGAAATTATCTGATTGCACTTGCATGCTCATCTCGCACAATATTATAGTATAATAAACATAGAATCAATAGAGCGTATAATAAATCGAAATTTCTAAATTTTAGCACATCTTCATTTTTTAACGAGGTGAAAAATCATTAATTAGGAATTAATTTAGTTTTTATTTTTGAAAATTATTAAATTAGACCGGATGCTCATCTAGCAAAATATTTGATTTTGTATAAAAAAACGTTAAATCATCACGTGGTTTCAAAACTTTTATGAACGGTCTCAATTCTATAAAAAAAAAAGTGGAAATTTATTAAATCAGGCATATTTCGCACGATATTATTATAGTTTATATGGAATGGGATGAAATTATTGCAAAATCTCACAGATCCCTTCCTTCAACAATGATTAAAAACGAAAAAGTAGTCAAATGTTTAAAAAAAAAAAAAGAATCTCGTACATATACTGGTAACTTTGAGATTGACTCAGATACAATAAAATTAGTGTAGTAAAATTATCGATTAATAACGCGGATAATAATAAATTGCATCTTTCCAAGTTCTCACACGCTACGTTAATTCTTTGACAAAATTATTTCATTAGACTCGCATTCTTATCTCGCACAATGTCATATCGTCAACGTATCAAATCCTGATACGGTTCATATAATTAATAGGAACTTTGTTCAACTTCTTTCAAACGTCTTAATTCGTATAAAAAGTGGAAAAATAATTAATTTGAACTCGTAGATGCTCATATCAACGACTTAACAGTCCGAAGGTGACTGTAATCGAGAAATGCGCTCATTTCTCCAACTTCGGACTGTCCAGTCATTAGGAATTCAGTATGTATAGTAAAAATGGAATTTCAATCATAGAAATTACTCCCTTTAACAATGATTTAAACTCCCATCAACATCACCTCCTCAAATCAGTCATCCAACTAATTGACCCCGTGCATCAGCATCGACTGCAATGATGGGTAAGCATTCTGCACTGTAAGCTGAATCGCCTCGTTCAATGTGGGTGCAGGATAGCCTTGGTAGCTCCTCCATTCGCATCCGTTCCTTTCGAGGACGATCTGTAAAAGAATTGTATAATATGATCAGTATATTATGATTTATGACAAACTTAGACAAAAATACATCATCTGAGTATTTTTGACATCATTATCAATCGCTTCCCCAAGTACAATAATTCAAAAACCGAAATATATCAATATAATAATAACAACAACATAAATATACACAATGACGAAAATAAAGCAAGAATAACATCTAAATTTCCTCTAAATAATTTACCTTGCAGAAGTACTTGGTCATAGTCTCATCGGTCCAGTACATGTATCGTAGATTAGCTTTGAACCCTACGGCCGCAAGTTCTGCCAACGCCTTATGGTAAGTGGCGGTTAAATCGTCGTTGTGAGAAGGCTGCCTGTAGTATCCTTGCCTGTCTTCGATCGCCGTGGTCGAAGGACTCGCGTTCATCATCCGATTGTAATTCTCCATCGGTTGATAATCGATGATCGGTGCCACGATGCTCTGATTAATCATAGAGTTCGAAGTGGTCGAAGAGACGCCGACGGAGTCCGGGGACGTGGATCGATCCTTGCGAGCGTAATTATTGTTGCATTCGAACGGAACCGAGACTTTTCTGTTAGTGATTCTCTTCTTCTTGTCCTTCTGGATGAACTGAGATTGACTCTTTCGATTCTGATCTTCGTTTTGGGTCTGATCAGCGTTCTGAGAACCGCTCTTTGAGCAGCGCAAACGTTCCTGCAATTTCTCCGACTTCCGGATCGGCTTTGCCCACGTGAATTCCCAATCTGATATTTCCTCGCTCACGCGCGAATCTATGGGACAATTTTGAAACCGTAGAATCAATCATTGTCCGAAAAATTCTGATACGCGAGAATTGAAAATCATCGGTCGTTGAAGATAGGATCAAAATAGTCGGAGGACGTTGTTTGTAAACATTGGCCGATTTTCTCCCGACGCGGCGCTTCAAAAATACAGGATTCAGAATTTCCAGTGCACTCTGGCTTCTCTTAATATAGCAGATACACGTTTGTTTATATGGCAACACATTTGTTATTTGTTTATTTATATTCGATGATAAGCGGGACGAGGAAAGATATGAGGGGTCGAAAGACTCGTAAGGGGTCGCAGCTGCAGAGTCAGCTGTGAATTATGATCGATAAACAAAATCTTTGGAACAAAGAAAGAAAGGAACTCACGCCTCATGATGTCCAGGACACGTTGGGCTTGTACTCGAGTTTCGTAGTGCAGAAATGCGAAGTGATTGATTTTCTTGATCTTCATTATCTGGACACCGGTCATTCGCTGGATCAGGTTCCTTACCTCGGACTCGGATGATGTGAGAGACAAGTTCCTCACGAACAAGGCAGACACCTGATTTTTTGTACCGAAATCAAAATACGTGTAAACAAGCTTTTAACCACATTTTTCAGGTAGGCCTTCACGTTTGGAGACAATTTTGCGCGCAGAAGCAAAAATTTGACAACCATGGAAGGAGAAGGAAATAACTCGTTAAAATCACGAGTCAATTATAGCTCGTGAATTATTGAGAAATAACTAAAATAATGAAAAATAATTGGAGTATAGAGAAATGACTGAAATAATAATAAATAATAAAAGGGCTATTCCATGTGAAGCGGATCAGTCACCTCTCAGATATTTTCTTAATTTTGCATGTCGATTGTGTAGGGGGAGTTAGATTTTTGTGCCGAAGCCCGATTTCGATAATGCAAAATTCGAGTTTTTATTTGCAATAACAAATTAGAGAACCTTTTTTTTTTCAAGAATTCAAAACTCCGCC
>JAFFZH010015543.1:52756-66733 GCA_018420115.1 Euura saliciscinereae | reverse complement strand
ACTCATGTCCAACATTGTGAAAATGGTTCGCAAATAACGTTGCGTCGACACCGCGGAGTAGCGGTGGCCGGCAGCCGGTCGCTTGCCATTCCGTGAGTCGCGGCGCGCCTCAAATTGGGACGTATCGACACCTTTAACGATTTTTTACTCGAAAACGAAAAAAAACACGTCTCTGAAATTAATTCACAGATTGTAGTATAGTACAAGGTACATGTCAGGATTTCTTAGAATTTTTTAGTCGTGTTGCTCAGTGTTTTAAAAATCTTTGAAAAATTAATTGTTAAATAAACAATTGATAACAATTGTTTTTTTCAATTTTGTATTTTTTTCTCAATTCTATGAAGCTTTCCGCGTGAATCAAAAAAAGAAAATTGAATGTAACTTCATTTTTGGCAGAGTTATGAATTTTTGAAAAAAAAAGGTTCTCTAATTTGTTATTGCAAATAAAAAATCGAATCTTGCATTATCAAAATCGGGCTTTGGCACAAAAATCTAACTCCCCCTACACAATCGACATGCAAAATTAAGAAAATATCTGAGAGGTTACTGATCCGCTTCACGTGGAACAGCCCGAAAGCAAACGAACGAAATAATGAGAAAAAAATTAATTATGAATAAGAAAATGCTGTTGAAATAAATGAATGTGGAATTTAAAAAAAAAACGTAAATTCGAATTAAATGAGTTGATGTGAAATGAAGAAAATAAATTTGAAAAAAAAATATATAATTAAAAAAAATAATTTGAAATAAATGACAAATCTTGATTAACTTTCTCCTCGAATTGGACAACTAGATGTGAAGGCATACTGTGTACACAATAAATATGAGGTACAAATCTATAAAATTCAAGCGATTATTGAGCGATTAAGCAGCGCAAATCGATTATCTTTTTTAACTATCATGTATTTCCAAAGTTTACGAAAAAATGATCAACTCAGCCATACGCCAAGATGTAGGCATGTATCAAAAACACTGGCAATGAATTTAATTGCCTCCTCAGGGTGCAGGGGGTGATGGAATTAAATTCGACCGTATTATCGCACCACCGATTTTTATGACCTATATCTCCCGAAAATAGAATTCAACTACACTAAAAACATTTTTGAGTGTTATTACTACAACGTTCACGCAATATTATCTTTTGTTTTCAATTTGACAAAACGAAATGATGTCTAATTTGGGAAAAGAATTTCATAGATTTTATTCACAAAAATCAAGTAAACAAGAGTCATGATTTCAAGCTACTCTATCAGATAAAATTATGAAGGTATGAAAGACCATAAAAAAAACAACAACAACAACAACAACAGAAAGAAGGCGGCTGCGAATCACACGATTCGCCACTGGTCAGTGTACGCTTACGGAAAAGACAAGCGTTGTTGTTTTGTTTTGTTTCGTTCGGTTGAATTTTATACTCCGTAAAAAAAAAAATAAAATCCGTTGGAAATTCTCGTCAGATGCGCATTTTAAATCTAAAGCTTTCGAAACTCCACATAACACCATATGTATATGCGTGATGCGTCTAGAGATCGAGAAATAAAAATATTGAAAAACAAAAACAAACGACATCATGAAATACGTACCGTCGCCATAACTTCGTCGTCGATATCTTGTCCGGGTTCCGGATCCGCCCAGTCGACAGCAACCTCGTGATCCCATAGCGTGACTCTGCCGGGAATTAGCTTCCTCCTAGCCATAGCGGCGGATCTGTGATCCTTGAATTCGACGAAGACGAATCCGCGATTGAGTGTCTTATCCTCAGTGGAGGGATAAACGTAGATGTTGGTGATGCCGTCGAGCATTTTACCGAGTTCGTTCATGAAGTCGGCCTTAGTCTTGTCCTTCGGAACCCCGCCAAGAAACAATCGGCAGTTGTCGATTGACTTGACGACTCCGATCTTGTGTCTGTCGCGGATTTCGAAGCCGTTCAGCTCGTCGCAAGCTCTACGCGCGATGCGGGAATTCTCGAACATCGCGAAGGCGTAGCCCCGCGTTGAGCCCGAGAAGTCCATCATAAGACGAAGCTCGACCACTCGACCGATTCGAGAAAGCAGAGGCACCAATTCGTCCTCGTAACAGTCGCGGGGAAGACGTCCGAGGAATATCTCGGCGCCCTTTATGCGCGGCTCTGTTCCGGTGCTGGTTAATCGACGCTGACCGTTTTCTTGAACCAGTTGATAATTGCAGCGGTCTATCAGCTCCAGAAGCCGCTTTGTCACCTCGGCGGAGTTCGTAGGACCCGGAATATCACCGTTTAGACTCTGATTATCGCTCATGGTTGTTAGTTTTAAATCGAATAAAGAAATTTTGATTCGTCGTGGTGTTTTTATCTCGAACCCCGTGAGCGTAACGCAACGTCTTGACTTAGGAAAGACTCGAGCACGATTAGGGCCCCGAGTATCCCGCCGATCGCTGCTCAGAAGGTGTTTTAACCCCCCACTCTAAGCGGTTCGCGCCCCACTATTGGGGACGCGGCCAATCCTGCAGAGGGATTTGTGGTAACTCCGCGAGTAGCGCGTGTACCCCTTGCGAATACGCGGCTCTGTTGCTACCCCGAGATTACCGAGAACTGCTAGCCAACGGACTTTTGTTTGATTCTGGGAAATCCATGCAGTTTGAAAAGACTATGAAAAATCATACCTATACCTATCCAACGGTTTCTCGGCATTATAAGACTTAAGAATAATGTTTTTTACTGTGGATGTTTTGTTTTCTATTGACAAAATATTTCAGGGTTTACATTTCTTTTGGATTCTTATTCCTCGCATAGATTATTTTCGAATTTCTGCAGTACTAAATACTTGAGAGATTATCATTTTTTTTTTATTGATATTGTGATTTGGGCTTTTGATTTTTTTATGACCATTCATGAATTTCGTTTGTTATTTTTGCCGTATATAGCCCAGAATATTTTCTTGCTGTTATATTATTGACATAAAATAAATAAATAGTAATTTTCTCGTTACGTTGGTCTTATGTAAAGCGTCAGCTCTCCCGAGGATATTGGATTATTTTTTTTTATCGGTAAATTTTTTTTTTTCATTCATCAAATTTCATTCAGATCACTTAGAAGGTTGAAGAAATTCTGAAAAATTCACAGACTGCACAAAATCGAAAGTTTTCTAGAAGTCATCATTGTGTGGCCAAAAAGAAGTCCCACTTTTCGACGTCTAAGTTGTCTGAACTCTTATAAAGACGTATTTTAGGTTCATTGAGCAACAAGGGAGCAACGTACAACGGAGACGAAACTTAACCTCAAACCGCGTAGATCATTTGTTATTATATAGAGTTGATAGATGCAGCAGATAATAATCGCCGTTTGCTGAGTTTGGAAACGAGGTAGCAGTGCTGTCACCAGTCTTGTGTCTTTGTCACACAGACATTTGACTGCGAATGCGCATGTGGCTCCGTGGACTTGCGCTGATTGTGAGTGCAACGATGACCACTTTTTAGTCCTAGGAGTCAAAAGTAGACTTTTTGGTACTATACAGTCCGCTCTCTGAGTAGTGACGGTGATGGGCGGTTAGGGGAGTATTTTTCCTGGAACTAAGGTACCCCCACCACTACCGCGCGTTCGAGTCGTCGGAATTCGTTTCGCTCTCTCTCTGAGTAGTGCCACGATCCGTTTGCTACGCTTTTTCAAGGAGCCAGCGTGTCGCACTACTCAGAGAGTCGAATACGAAACTCGAGGTGAGCCGGTAGTGGGGGTTGCGTTCGAGCGAGAAAGCGGGGAAGCGGCATTACTCAGAGCGGCACTACTCAGAGAGCGGACTGTACATTAACCTACTTCGAATTGGCCTCAGATAATATTCTACACAGCATTATAGCGCACGAGATTATTGTTATAACACCAACGATCGTATTTCCTCTACTTCTCGCGATACTTCGATATCAATTATTTCTAACCTTTCTCGAGGTGCATAAACATCGTCTGTGTTGTTACCAACAGTCATGTATGTTATCTGATTGAGTGTCATAACTCATTCTCACCTTCAATTGCTGTTCTAACTATTTCTAACCTTTCTCCAGACGACTAAACATCGTCTGTGTTGTTACACAGTATGTCTGTATTGTATATGGGGTATTCCACGCCAACTCGACTAGTGTTAAACCCTGACCATCTCAAAATCATTCCATGTTTTTTTCTAACATTCTACTCAGTAAGAAACGCGTCCTAAATTTGTTTTCAGATGTTTCATCAAACCGTTAATTTGTTATGAATTTTTTAAGTTGATCGAGAAGGCCCTTTTTTTTGAATATGAAAAAATTCTCAAAAATCAAGTGGATGACACGAAAACAGCTCCCGTTTAGGAAAACGTGGGCCGATTTTTTTTCTATTTTTTTTTTTCACTCAATTCGGAATTTTCTCATTTTTGAAACTGAAATTATCTAACACAGGATTAAATTTCAAGCGTCAAATAAGGTTTAATTTACTCAGAAACGCTCACAATTTGATCCTGTGTCGATTTCAGTTTTTGAATTCAAAAAATTCCGATTTGAGTGAAAAAAAATCGAAAAAAAATTCGGCCCACGTTTTCCTAAACGCGGGCTGTTTTGTGTCATCCACAGGATTTTTTAGAATCTTTTCAGATTTCTAAAAAGGGGCATTCTCGATCAACTTAAAAAATTCATAACAAATTAACGGTTTGATAAAAAAAATCTGAAAAAATTTAGGACTCGTTTTTTACTGAGTAGAATGTTGGAAAAAAACATGGAATGATTTTGAGATGGTCAGGGTTCAACACTAGTCGAGTTGGCGTGGAATACCCCATATACAGACATTTTTCGGAAGAATCTATCTCTATCCTTTTACATGATTCGATTGATCAAACACAAAATATGACAATTGATAGCGATCGTAAAATCTTTATTGAACAATTATAATGGTTAGTAATGTATCGACGATATGGTATATAGCTGCTGCGATAAAATGCGTTGACTCGTGGATCTTTCCAAGAAAATACACTTGGCAGGCGAAAGGATGCCCAACATGTAGATGATGTGCTGATCCAGGTTTGGCAGAATGGTCCACGCAACGCGAGCGATCTGTACAAACCTGGCATGGAAACGAGAAAACATTGTATTCACACGACGATGAACCGCAAATATCCAATCATCGAGACACCTAGCTTCGACGTTTTGTATATCAGTGAGGGCTCTGCCGCATCTTTTTGCGCTAACATCGAGATTGACGATGTACCGGATATCCGGTAACTATCCGGTATCCAGTCTGATTTCTACTATCCGGCCGGATAACCGGATAGCAATAATCGTCAATATACCGTTCAGAAAAAGATGATAGAAATGAAAAAAATTTAAGTGAACAAAAATGAAATAAGCAGGAAATGAAAATCCTCAGTTTCACACTTCAATGTTTAAGCGATCTTCTCGTGCCGGATATCCGGTTATCCGGCCAAATCGCTATCCGGCACATTCCTAATCGAGATGAAGTGAGTCGAAGCCAAATGTCCCGATTTTATGACCCACTAGCAGCTACAAGCCAGCTGGTGCATGTACAAGGATTCATTATTCGCTTGTTCCTTCACATACCTACATAAAGTGCTCGATAAGTCGATTGGAATGCTTCCCTCGCAGAGATGAAGGATTATTTCGGGAGTCACGTTCGCCACGCCTGCGTCTATTATTCCTTACAGTTATTCCGCATTTTTTTTTATCGCTGTGCAGTAGGCGTAATTATTCTCATTTTCCTCAGTCTTCCGACGATGAGTCTTCCTCCCTTCCTTCGTCTACGACGATCCTATGTATCGTTGAAAAACTGCGATTGCACGTGCGCGCAATACTCCGGATACTCGCCGTCGGATTATTAGCGATATATTTGACGACATAGTCCTCCAATTTTAGATTCCGAGCGCTACGTTTCATCCCACAAGCGTCCCGTAAGTTTGGAAGAACGGAGCCTGTCTCCTGTACACGATGCAATAGCCTCAAAAGCGTTCCTTGTGCTGGTCTCCGGCGATCCGGAAACCGCACCGCATACTCCGCTGAAGCTGCTCCCGCATTCCGCCCGAACTCGCCGTACAATACCATCATGTCACAATATTCGGTGATCGTGAAAGCCGCCATTCTTATGGATCTAATCTAATATTTGACCGAATTCAATGGCGTCAAACTTCTCCAAACGAGACAGTACTGCAACGAGAGCGTTCCTTTGAACAAAACACGGTGAAACAGCGGGTAGTGCATGCCGATATATCCGTTGCGCCTTTTTTTTTCAGATTTCTTCTTGAAGTTTTCTACTTTATCAACCTGCCAAACACTGCGATATAGCTTAAGCTGAAATGAAAGTCACGTGACCTCGATATGATTTACACTTGGAATTTTCAAACGCTATTTTCTCAGCCAAAACACATTCGATTGATGTGAAATTGATATCAGTGACGTAGAAAAACTTAATTAGGGGCCTGCCAATCGTGGATTTTAAAATATCGAAAGACATAATCAGAATTTTGTGTAACAATATTGTTCTGTAACCCAAGGAGGTGCTGCCCCTCGTGGAGAGAGGCAGCACTTCCTTGGATTACAGAACAATATTGTTAAAAAACTGTTATTACGTCTCGATTTTCAAAAATCCACGATTGGCAGGCCCTTCATTAAGTTTTTCTGCGTCACTGATATCAATTTCACATCAATCGAATGTGTTTTGGCTGAGAAAATAGCGTTTGAAAATTCCAAGTGTAAATCATATCGAGGTCACGTGACTTTCATTTCACCGAATAATGCAGCGAATTTGCAAGAAAAAAAAATAATGAAAAGCATCCAGAGAATAATTGAGACACTGTTATAGTTTCAATTATTTAAATAGTTAGTTCATTGTTGCTTGAATGATTTCGTATTTCTTTATTTTTCTCGATCAATAATAATACCTTTCAGGGATTTTTAAATAACTTTTAAATTACATTTATACAACTGCATTGTAAAAAGGATTTTCTTTTTATAAAATAGAACTACATCTGTTTTACATATGTATGTGTAATCATAATACGACGATAATCATATCAATTATTTAATTATTATTAATTCACTTTAGCATAAAATTGTTATCACACAATTACAATATAAACACATAATATACTTAATAATTCAACTAAGTTTAACTATCGCAAGAGACGAGATAGAACGAAAAAAAAAATGAAGAAGAATTTATTAATATCATCGTTAAATAAATACATTATTACAAACATGGTGCAATGGTTTATTATTAATTTCTATAAAGAATCTTTCTTCATTACAATCGACGATATATTTATTTCTTATCGAATTATCGTTCTTCTAGTATGACTGTCTCTTGCGGACAAAGTTTTAATTCTAGAAGCGTCAACTTCGGATCCATTGATGTGAGCTGTAACATGAAATAGAAAAATAAATAAATATATCAGGAAGAAACCCTAATTGTACTCTTCAATATCCTAATTCTTTATAAAAATCGATGGAAAACTCCTCTAACGAAAAAAACTGGATGATCCAACATACAAATTAAACCACATAATGCTTACATCATTCTACTTACATCCCTTCGAGGCCAGCTGGAAATAACTTTCCACTCGTCCGTTGGATACCCTTCGACGATCAGGAAATTTAACAAAATCTGAAGAGGAGTGTCTGTAGAGAATCTACGCTCCAAAAACTTTCCCGCCGGAAGTCGTACTCGTATTTTAGTTATGTTATCTGCTGAGCCTTCTTCGGGTTCTGGCGGTAAGCTCGATTCTACAGCTTGCCTGTGAGTCTGTAATCGAAAATTGCGGTATTGACAATCTTAAAACAATGTTTTTCACGACTTCAATCGGTGCTTAGTCTCAAGTTTGTTCCCTAGATCACTTTCAGATCGAGTAAAAAGCGATTGCAAGTGATTTAATGCGATTTCAAACAAATCTGAAGCAATTCAAACTGATTTTGATTAGACAATTCTGGAAGTAGGTGTTCTCAAAACACACAAGAGGTCATTCTTTAGCATCCTTCAGAGAAATGTAAAAAATTCAAAGTCCTATAAATAAATTTATGGCCGAATCAGAGTGCAGAAATCTTCCTTACTTCTCTTCGAGTCTCCACAGCCATTCTCTCGCTCTCGATTCTCTCTTTTTCCTGCTTTTCCATCATTTCTTGCATTTGTTTAGCTTCTTCCTTGGCTCTGAAATTACATGACAATGTTAAATTGGTCTCATTGGAATAATTCATCGCCTTTTTAATTCTATCAATCAAACTCAAACCCACCTATCAGCCGCTAGACTTTCCTGGTAGGCCTCGTCCTGTTCCTGCTTCACTCGCTCTCTGGCCTCTCGTTCCTCTTCGACGCCGATATCAGCCCGTCTTTGATCCTGGAGTGAGATACGAGGAAAAGTTAAAAAAAATCGGGATCTAATTGTAAAAAAAAGTTCTGAGATATCGTACCTGGAAAACGTCTACTGCTTGGATTAAATTCGTAAGAAGTTCGTTGACCCCCACGTTTCCGTGAACGATTGTAAATATTTCCGTGTTCGATCGAGATCGCATCACTATCATAAGTACAGGCAGCGTATCGACGTCGATATTCCTCACGGTCATAGCAGCGACCGAGCCAAGCGTTCGATTAATCGACGACAGGAACCTGAAATCAATTTAGTTGATCAATTTCATTCCAACAATAAAGAAAAGATATAGTCCAGGCAATTTAGACTTTGACCCTGACAAAATTTCATAGCGCGATTTTTTTGTTCCATGCCCTCGGGGGGGTCACTGGGAGCGTAAATTTGAAATGGCGATCAAATTGAGCTTTTGCTTGTTATTGAAAATTTTTTTTTCGAAAAAAAAACGGTTTTTCTCAAATAACTCAGCCATTTTTTAGCTAACCGAAAAACAACTGGGACAAAAGTTGTAGGAAATTTTGTCCGCTACAACTTTTGTATGAAACTTTTTCGCGTAGCATCGATATTTTTCGAATTAAACTCAAAAAACGTTCCAAATTCCAAAAACTCGCATTATCTCGTTCAGTTTCAACTTTCCAGTTATAATGTACGGAACCAAACTTGTAGAGAATCAAATTTGGGACAACTTTTGTATAAAACTTTTTTGCGTAGCATCGATGTTTTTCGAATTACACTCAAAAAAACGTTCCAAATTCCAAAAACTCGCCTTATCTCGTTTATTTTCAACGAGATAATGCGAGTTTTTGGAATTTGGAACGTTTTTTAAGTTTAATTAGAAAAATATCGATGGTACGCAAAAAAGTTTCATACAAAAGTTGTAGCGGACCAAATTTCCTGCAACTTTTGTCCGAGTCGTTTTTCGGTTAACTCAAAAATGGCCGAGTTATTTAAGAAAAACAACAAACTTTTCGAAAACACGCAAAAGCTCAATTTGGTCGATTTTTGGGCTAAATTGCCTGGACTAATAATCTATCGGATATTGAAGAGTGGAGAAACTGCGTACATCTGTTTGTTTGATTCGTAAGTGAAATCCCATCCCCAAACGACGAAGTTTGCCGATAGGAGTTGTAAAACAGTCTCAAATCCCAATAAATGCGTACAAAATACATTCGAAAGTACGCTGTTGTCGTGATGTAGGTAAACGGCGAGTAATTTTCTCTGTGAACGATGAAATATTGAATTATAATCAGGTTCTTGTATCCTAATCAAGTTTCTTCGACTCAATTCACCTCCTTGGCTGGTCTGAGGCAAGATTCCTTGATAGCTTCTTCGAATGTACCAGCAAAAAAGTCGGGATGTGCGGGTCCGTATCGTTTCTGAAACTGTTCAGCAAAATGCAGGGTGCCTATGGTCTCGTCCTCGACGTTATCAGGCACTGGAAGAAAAAAATCGAAAGAACGTTAATCGTCGATCTTGGAAACTGAAAGACCGAAAAAAAACCAACAAATCAACTATTCTTCCCAGTTTTATCACACTTTCGACGATAAGTGCGAAGTTTTTCGTTTTCACTTGGCTCAGATATCAATTTTTTAGTCCAAAGTCCTTCATTTTGTTGTCATTTTTTGTCACGAATAAGTGAATTTTCGACATCGATGAAACTTACTGAGATGCTGAATTTTCATGGACTGAACATTGTCTATGAAAATGTCGTCTTCGACGTTGAATGATTCCGAGGCGTCCTCAAACTCTTCTGCGGAACTATCGCTGTCTATTAAATCCACTAGAACCTGAAATAAATTTGACAAACAATGGATTAAGTATCTCGGAATGAAGAGAAGCTTTCCAGGATTCCTGAGGCTTACTTTCTTGTTATCCTTAACCGGGAGTTTGCCGACAGTGAGATCGTGCTCGGGGTAGGATATCCCGCTCTGAGCGAGCATAGTCTTGTCGTTTTTTAACGTAGGTGGCCACCCGATCCAGTGCTGATTCCTCACGGGGATATCGATCAGCGTAAAAACGTCAGATTTTACTTCTAGAACGGTGCGTGTGCCAGGGAATTTTAATTTATAACTTCGATTGTGAATTTCATCTCGAATATTCAGTACGTATTCTTGGGCTAGTCGATCCGATGTCTTTACGCTGAAAAAATCTCCGGATTCAGTATCGAAATCAACAATCCTGCAAAAAAGAACAACAAAAATACGACACTAACGCATCGCTAGCCAGATCCCCGATTTCCGGAACGACTCTCAAGCAGAGTGTAACTTCTGATGGTAAATCGAGAGTCTCGAGAACCGTGGAGTCGGACTGAGGCTCGTTCTTCCATCCGTGTAGCTGCTGCTGGCAGGGCGGAACCCCGACTTCGCCACGAATTGAATGCTTCAGGTACGCTGTAATCGATCAAAGTAGAGAATTAGAATAAATCTCAAAGATGATCGAGGTTTGAGACACTTGCCGACGGAGTGTGATTCGGTGAGTTGTATATCAAAGACTGTGTCCATGTAGTGTATGTGAAAAGTGATCGTCGAGGTGTTGTTTCTTTTCCGACTCGTTCCGGGTCTGATAATTTCTGGTAAATCGGAACTCAACGGACTCGAATTACTCGGTATCGTTACGATATCAGTTATAACCGGAGCTCTCGGTATTTCCTCAATCATTTCTATGTCCGGACCCATCTCTGACGGAAGCTGCTGCGAGTCTTTTGGCATGACTCTGTTGATCGCTGCCTAAATTAGATAGAAAAAACGATTGAAGACAAAATCTGATGGATCTTAGAGTTTAAATATTAGAAAAATTTAAAAATGAACGATAAACATTAAACAATGAATAACTTAATGTTAAAGAATTGTTCATAGGAGTCTAAAAATTGTTTTTAGGCAAAAATTTTTTTTTTTTTTTTTTTTTATAAAGTATCTTTTAGTTAATCCTTTGTGATAATAATTGATTTTAACTAGAATTTGAATGAGAATGTTTAATGTAAAAAAAACGCAGTTTGCATACCAATAAATCCCAGTTTGTTTCATCTAGGTGAAGAATGGCTTCGCCAACATCGTCGATCCCGGTACAAGCCTGAAAAATAATTTATATTCGTTAATATTACTCCCAAGTTTTCGCAAACTTTACACCGTGAGACCAGAAGCTAATCAGAAAAGAAAATTTTTTTCCGTCTATTTCCGCAACATTTTTGAAAAATCCTAATTTCACTAAAAACAATTGAAAAAAATACTTAAAATGTTCGAATTGACGGTCCGCATGTGTAGACTTATTTTTTTTTTATCGTCTGCTCTAGCATAATCATGGCGGACTTGTTTGTTTATCTAAGCATTAAGCAGATAGGAAATCCGTATTCCGCGTTAACGTGATCGCGTTGCGGTATCAACCCAGCGATTCGGACTTTGAGGATAAAAATTAGTCAGATGAGAGGCAAGATTGAATAATTTTTTATTCATATCATGATAAATAAAAAATCCGCTACGGGATAGACGACAGAGAAAAGATCGCAGAGGTGGTTTACCCCAAACTCTTTGTTTGGGGTTTTATCGACGACTCGCACCGTGGCCACGGATCGATGACCGCTGGCCGATGACTGATTAAACAGTTTGATAATATTCTCGATTTTATTTAACGGTATCGGGAAACTCGGCCTCGGATCGATGGGCTTTTGTTTCCCAGTGACCACGGCAATTGTCAATGTCATCGTTCAAGAGACGTCGTACATAACCAAATCGTGTCTCAATGAGTGTTAGGGGAGACTGTATAAGCGGTTTAAATGTTACCTGAAAGTCGGCAAGGATCACTTCACGATTTTCGGCCATTATTATTTATAAAATAAAATAACTAACACTGACAATATTTATCCATATAAATTGACAACTTTTTATTTTGTTGTGATCCTATCGAGATAGAGATACGCGAACCAGTGTTCACTTCAGATCCACAGAACGCCAATGCCGCGGATAAAACGAAACAAAATGCGATCCGAAACCACGGGATTAAAGCATACGGAATTTTACGACGTCTAACTGTTCGACGAGTAGTTAGACGACCGTCCAACTATACAGGGTGGTTCAGGGTAGAGTAGAGTAGAATAGATATTTATGTGGCATGCGCCGAAAGTAACTGTTTATTCGGCAAGGTTATGTTTTTCGTACGAACCGTTGGTTTTACCTGGCGAGCCGAAGGCGAGCCTTGTAAAGCAACGGCTCGTACGGAAAAAATAACCTTGCCGAACAATTACTTTCTGCGCGCGCCCCATACAATATTTTTTACGGAAAAGGCATTAATAGTCACTTTGACGCCAGTTGAGTTCCGCACGAACTGCATATAGAGAGGGGGTAACCTGCGGTATAAAGACTTTATTCCGCAACTTGGACATGCGCACTTCGAACTGCGCATCAAAGTTGCGGAATAAAGACTTTATACCGCAACTTTGAACTTAGCGGTATAGAGTGCCACTTTCCGGAACGAAAATAGGCGTCAAAAAGTGACTTTTTAATGCCTGTGCCGTAGAAATCGATTTATTTATACCGTAGTCCACAAGGACCGTAGGGTAACGAAGGCAATGTACAGAATAAAGGTATCTAGTAATACAGAAATAGGATAACAATGTAGACATACAAGGAAATAAAATAAGATAAAATAAAATTAGAATCACGTGAGTGAGAAACCAAGAAAGAAAATAGCAATAAAATAACAGTACAATAACAATAAATATAAATAAATAAGTATCAAATAATTTGGGGCCGATAATCAAGCTATACAATATCAAACAGTTCTACTCGCACCATAAATTGCAATTGAGCAGTTGAATAATTAGCGGGTTAAAATGGAGGTGGAACAAAATTTGAAAAAAAAGAGTAGGGAAGTTTCATGAATTTTGTTTATTCGCTTATCCGATAATTTGATGATTAGGATTGATGAAAAACACATTGCACCTAATTGTTTGTAGTTGGTTTTCACGTATATCAAGTTTTTTCAATAGAGCGTTTGAATTTCCCGGTCGCGTGTGACGTCACACAGCACAGTTCTACCGTCTAGCGGCGCTGCGGACAACGATGGTCAACAGAATAACATGGCGGCCGAGGTACTGTGTGACGTCACGTGGCGTTTTGAAATTGATAATTTTCAATTACTGTTCACAGTCACCTGAAGTTGAATCTATAATTATTATGATTTAGAGAAATTGTATTTATTCAATGCGCACTCATTTATCATGAATAGATGTCAAGGTTCAACGAGGAAACTTCCCTATTGTTCATGAATGTTTTACTTCAAGTCTATTCGTCGGAATTTTCCTATCCGATTTTTCAAAGTGTTTTGATTTTTTTTCTTCTCAATTTTAGAGTCTTGCTAAATTGGGAACATTTTTACAGACTTTTCTTTTACGCGGCATCATCCTGTACTGGATTTTAGACCTCTTCAAATATTGACAGAAAAACACGAAAGTAGCTTATTCGGAGCGTAGGACGCATTTGAAACATTGATACGTATTTCGATAACAAGTATAGATTATATCCAATAAGCAGATTCATAAAATAGAATACATTTAGATAACGTCTCTTCAAATCAGAATACATTTAGGTATTTCGAGCGGATAAGAAACGTCGAAACTAAAAAA
>JAFFZH010015543.1:0-52356 GCA_018420115.1 Euura saliciscinereae | reverse complement strand
TATTTCACTATAGATGGTTGCTGAAACATTTTCCCATGTCACATGGGATTAAAAAAAAAAAAAAATCTGATTTTTCTAAAGATTTTTTTTTCTAACAACTTTATTAGCAAATTCGGTGTGACATAGGGAAATGTTTCAGCAACCATCTACTATAGTGAAATAACCGCCGACTATGATATAATAGATCCCCGAAGGGGCAGAAAAAGCTTATGTATACATATGTATGTATATATATCAGTGATTTAGACCCCTTCGGGGATCTATAATCTCCCCCAAAATTGTATCTCGCGGTATAGGGGCGCTACGATCAGTCGAGAACCGCAGAGATCCGGGCTGGGATCAGATACCTGACTCTACCGTTGTGACTTGTGAGCACGTAGATTCAAATTCCAAATCGTTAGCGTGGGAATAATTTTATGATAAAGAATGGCTGAGACGCGCGCGATTCCTAGTTGCACCACGGGGAGTAAATGTGCGATTAGAGCTAATAAAAAACGAAAAGTGAAAAACGAAACTGTTTCAAAGCGCCGAAGGTGAGTTAACTGCAGGTTAGGTTCGGGGCATGGTATTCGAATGCAATTGTAATGCAACTAATTCTGATTCTTTCTGTTTCAACAAGGGTATTGTCGCCTGCGAGAAATGGAAGCAGGTCGTCGCAGCCCCTAATAATTTTCAATTATCAGACGAAAATCCACCAGAATTCGACGAAAATATTGTTGAAGTTAAAATGGAGAATATCGTCAAGTGGGATTTCGATACATTGAGTAAATCGTATCGCACCATAAAACTCCCGAGCGACGAATGGGCCCGCAGCTTCTAACTGAAGTAGCAGATTCATTCAACTGACGTCGGTTGAAGATGAAGATTTACAGAGAGGACTCCGAATATGACACAGTATGACAATGGAAATCTCACTGGATAATCGGCCGGTCAATCTGCACAGTGTACATCCCCCAAAGAGTGAAAGTGATCTGATAGAATTTTTGGACACGGTCGCAAAGCTGGAAGTTTGTAGGACTGTGATCACTAGAAAAAATGTGCTGAAGCCCAAATCCGCTCCTCTTGTCCCACCGGCACAGTGAATTTCGGCGGAGCCCAAATCCGGTCCTCTACTCTCAGCGACACAGTGAAATGTGCCGTAGCCCAAATCCGATGCCCTTTTCCCAGGGGGATAGCGAAATGTGCCGTAGCCCAAATCCGGTCCTCTACTCCCAGCGACACAGTGAATTTTGGTGGAGCCCAAATCCGCTGCTCTACTCTCAGGGGCATAGTGAAATGGGACGTAGCCCAAATATGGTCCTCTACTCCCAGCGGCACAGTGAATTTCGGTGGAGCCCAAATCCGCTGCTCTACTCTCAGTGACACAGTGAATTTCGGTGGAGCCCAAATCCGCTCCTCTTGTCCCAGCGGCATAGTGAATTTTGGTGGAGCCCAAATGCGATCCTGTACAAGTTTATTCTTAGTTACATTACTTGTGACCCAATGGAAACTCCTCTCATCTTTGATATCAAGTGAACAGCATTCGTTTTTCAGCCTCAGTTATTTTCACTCTTCATCAGAGTACACAAAATCCTTACCTGAACGTAGTTAAGAATAATAAATGATATTCAAATTTTGCCGCTCGACGGAATTCTACGATCTTGGCTTCACAGATTCACAGCGCCTCCTATAACGTGGGATTTTAGGACCACTTTCAGACGCCTGAATGTGGGGAATATGTCTCCTTCTACTCCATGCCCACGCTCCTAAATTTCAGTGGTGGGGGCTGGTTCGCTCATTATCACGGACTTATGGCCGGAGCGATAGCTTGCGGGGCCTGTGCCAAAAGACGGAAGGGGAATCCGTGGGTCAGCCATTTTGATAGGTGACATCTATATAGATATAGTACGCGTATACCACGGCGTATACACCGTATACACACTGTTTGTTTTCAGGTTCGGGTGGATATTCCAAAACAAACAGCAATCATAAGTGACAAGGGTTGTAATAAATCTTTTCAGTTGAATTGAAAAGTGATATCAATCGAACCACGTGCTCACAAATATGTTTTCATAATTTTAGAGGTTAGAGTGTACGATAAATTCATACTCAACTAGATTGTTTATTATTTTTCGTTTGTAGTCTTGTAACCAACATGCCTCACCGTGCGGCAGTCGGTTGCACGACCAAATCCAGCGCAAAAAGCAAGTTAAATGCCATAATTCACCGGTAGGAAGTATTATTTGGAGCGACTGGTTTGAATATGGCGCTTAAACGTCACCTATCAATATGGCCGATATGCTACCTAATGTACTCCCCGGATAATCACCCCCCCTCGCCCATAAACTCAGGTATCGCTCCGTCCATAAGTCCGTGCTCATTATCAATGTCCCCTTTTCTAGTGCCTACTATCGTCACTTCGCGGTGCCAGCGATATCAGTGGAGCACTGGGCAGACCATAGACATAACCTCTAAACGTGCTTTAAACCACGGTCGTATACACAGGTCCGGCAACTCCCATGGTGGGGGTGGGTCCCTTAATGAAGCTAAGTGTGTTTTCGCCTGCTGCCACGGCTGCTGAGGCGCGCTAGAAGCCTAGTACAGAGTTGGAGTGTAAACAATGTTCATAACCTATTTTCTGTACATAACGAACGTCACAGTTTTCCTATAGTTTGTTATTAACAAATTCAATTGCGTACCTTTGATATATCAATGATATGATGTACATCTGACCGTGATTAAATGATGTCAAGTAAACTATTGAAGCAGATTTTGTTAGTTTTTTGTTATTGTTGGGGGGAATTTCCGATACAAATCGCTGTGTTGTGGGATATTTTGGAAATCGCAACGCTGAATAAAAATTATTTGTTAGTCTATTCACCCAAGTTCTGTGTAATGAAGATTATTTAGTTGTATAACCATTTCGCTAGAAAAGTGTGAAGAAGTTTCATCCGCATTACCAAACAGTCAATAATAAAATTAGTGATGTGCCAATTGTACAGTGCTGTGTCGATCATAAAAAATTGCAATAATAATATAAATAAATGTAATTGACAGAATAACGCAATTTGGACGGCATATAAATTTATTCGTTCACAAGTTTCGAGGTTAGAAACATTGTTTATGCTCCAACCCTGAACTAACCTACTCGGGCGCCAAAAATTCAGCGGCCAATTCAGGAAACTTTGAAGCTTCGCTAAGGGACCCACCCCCACCATGGGAGTTGCCGGACCTGTATATACGACCGTGCTTTAAACCTACCTATTGCCGTCACCTATATGATGCATTTTCGGAAAACTGACTGGAATAGTACATTACGTGGCAAGCGCCGAAAAGAGGTCCTTGCACGACCTCTTTACGACGCGGGCCGCGTATTCTATTTTCCGTTCCATTTGCCGCGAATTCGGCAAAACAAAATCATCTTACAAAAAACGGGGGAATATTTGGGGCATTCCATGCCAAATCGACCCTTGACCTCTCGGATTTGGTCTGCGATTTTTTATATGATTGTTCTCACTTTGAAAAGGACTCATCTTTTTTGTTTTATTTTTTCGCCACGAGACGTATTGTCTACGATTTTTGAAAATGGTCACATTGATCGACATAATTTAAGAATCTGAAAAAATTCTGAAAAATCGTCTGTCAGATATCAACATTTTTGAGCCTAGAGCCTAGAGCCAACCTTTGATCCTTCTTCAAGCCCAAGTCGATTTGGCATGGAATGCCGGATATACAGTAGGACTAACCAACGTCTAACTACTCGTGGAACATATGTAGTTAGATGGGACGAAAGGGAATCTTGGGACCGCCGTCTGCTCGACAGCGTGAACTTGGTCGATTTATAGCCTGACATAACCTAAAATTCGTGAATTTTTTAGGCTTCAGCAATAATTAATATCCGATTTTCCATTTTTCCGAGTAGATCTACACGAGAAAGCGAAGGTTGCGCTAGAAGATAAAAATCGAGGATAATCAACACGTGATCCAGCTATGTTCGGACGCGTGATACCAAAAAATTTTCGTAACATATCGGTACGTAATAAATTACCTGAATTTTATTTAGAGAGGAGAAAAGATTCTGAGATCTTCGGGTCCGGTTTATGAATGAGAATTGCGATAAGCCGTGAAGATAAAAGTTCTTTTTGTAAGATTTTTTATCTTTTACCCGATGTCGTTTGCCGAGTTTCCCCCATGGCACAGAAAATCAAATTTCAAGATCCTAAGAGCGGAATGAATAAAGCAAAAGTGTTCCAGCTCCTGTCCAGGGTTTGGAGCGGAGCCAATGGCGCTCTCGCCGGGAAACAGGCAGAACAGAAAATGGTCACTATACTCAGGGATAGACTACCAAAGGCGAGTCTCATCGAAGTCACTGATGTCTCTGGTGGGGATTCATGAATAAATAAATAAATAAATAGAGTTCAAAGTACGATTTTTATACTTTTATTCTCATCTATGTACATTTTCATCCCATAGGAGGATGCGGAGCGATGTTTGAGGTGAACGTAGTTGCCCCAGAGTTCGAAGGACTCAACACAGTGAAGCAGCATCGACTGATCAACGAGGTGAAAAGATTTACTGAGACTGATATGAAAATTGGATTTCTTATATTTTTTTTGTGTTACAGATTCTTAAAGAGGAGATTAAAGACATGCACGGTATTCGTATACACACCAGTGCCCAGGATTCCTAGTCTCGTTTTTTGTAGGTTGAATAATAATATGTGAAAATTGTACTTTAATTTATATATGCTACGATTACGGAGATAATAATTACTGGATTGTTGTGTATACCTGAAATCTCTTTACAAGAAAAGACACAAAAGAAAAGTTAGGATGTCTGATGTTGTTTTACTACTAGTATTAAATGTATAGACTCTAGACAATTTTTTTTTTTCTTAATCTTAATAAATTGATATTCTGATAAACAGGAAACAAGTTATCCTCAATTTATTTAAAGTAGTATTTCGAAACCTGAATAAAATCTAAAGTCGAAGAATGAATTTTTACTGCTTTACAAACAGCATAAAATCTTAATTTTGTGCTCCGATCCCTTCGATTTCAAAACAGGGTTTCAGACATCGGCGGAAAAGACGAAGAAAAAAAGATATTAATGAGCGATTATCTTACATATTTTCTTGATTTAAAAAAAAAACGCGAAAATTCTTTAAAAAAATCATGTGTATACAGAAAAATCAATGAATTAATTTTACATGAAGAAAACAAACGTTTGCTGAAAATTTGTCAAACATTTTTTTCGATAACTTTTGGACATTATTATTATTATTAAAAATTTATACTCTCATCATCTTGATTATGGTTGATTTTTTTCCGATTTTTGTTTTATTCCACTGTCTTCATCATTCCTTAAATTTGTATATTGGCGCCACATTTTATGCGCCGATGTTATCGCCGATGATATCGACGCTCGTTATTTCAAATGAGCCAATACCATATTGTACTTGTCGTCACGTGAGGCTCCATTGGGCTCTGCGCAAGCGAGAACGCGGGCTGATTGGTCAGATTATAGACACCGACTTTCTCTTGTTTGGCGCGCATGCGCACTCTACACTTTCAAAATAGCTTGTTTGTTTTGTTCTGTCAAATAACACGTTATGTAGAGGTTAATGTACTCTGAAAGAAAATAAATCGTAATTCCTAGCGTTATTTTTAGTTCCTTATTTACGCTCTAAATGTAGAAATATTTTCACTACGATACCGAATCGGTTGACCCTCGAAACGTTTTTTATTCACGTATTTAAAAAATAAACCGGCACATTGTGAAAATTTGTAGGTTAGGTCGTCGATATTTTCGATCGTTTTTCGCTGTCCAACCATGGAAATAACTGGAAAAATTTTATACAAAAAAATTTGTCTACTATTCCCGGAAATATCGTCAAGCATAACGCCAGAAGTTTTGAATAAAATTTGCACTCAATCAGCGAGTCAAGATTTCCTGGAATGGTTCCGCGCTCACGTAACGAAAAACAATATTTTAACCGACGAGGATATCCAGATGTGAGTAAATACTGGCTTAAATCATTCTTGTTTACTTTCTAACTCATTGTTGAGTCAAATATTCTAAACCGCAGCAAAAAGCATCTCATAAACACCGGGAAATTTTTAACCGATGATCTCGACGCCGTCGTCGAAGAGACCGCCAAAAGTTATCCCGAACTCGTCCAGCTCCTTGAATCTAAAATCGGAGGTGAAATCGACCACGATTCTATCTTCGAGACGGAGAAGGAAGCCTTCGAATGTGATTTGAATTATTTACAGACGTTGGAGGAGAGCGTGAAGTCTCTAACGTAACGAGCGAGTCTTAAGATTTATGATTCTTGTCTCTGAATTTGAAAAAAAAATAAGTATTCGAATTCTTCCACGCAGGAAGCAGGAGGACAAGTTGAATGACGAAATTGAGGAGGAGCAAACTCAGGTGGAAAAAGAGACGATAGACGTCAAAGAGCGATACAACGATTGCATAGATTTGTTGAGAGACTTTGACGAGGGTCACAAGCTCCTTCACAACGACGTAGAGCGGTTGATAAACGCCTACGCAGATGCGGCGGAGATGGTGAGAGACCTTGTTTTTTTACATTTAACTACTTTGCAACATTTTAGCTGATTTTATCAGCCGTAACTGCCAAGAGTTCTCAAAGCTCGTGTGCTTACATCCTATGATTCAGAAGAATTTCTTTTCATTAGGGTTCAGAATTTGTTTCCCCATTTGATTTTGCAATTTCGGCTGTTTAAAAACGCTCCTGAGATTCATTGGTTTATTTATTTCACAGAAAGGACAGCCGGTTGTCTGGACCCAGATGCCCTTGGAGTTGTGCAAAAATCAGACGGAAATGTACATAAATTATTTGTCTGCGTACATCAGGAGGCATTTTGGTAATAACACCAAGGACGAACACACAAACGATTCGGATTACGACACCTTCATGGAAGACAGCAGAGATAGACGTGGAGAAGATATGCTTCACGAGCTTTCCTCCTGTCGGAGAAAGTAAACCGATCTTCGTATATAATTCTTCCGTTACACGAAAGAAATCTAACGAAAAACGCCTTCTTACAGCCTAATCACCTCAAGGGTCGAAGAGGCCACTGCAAAGGTCAGCGCAGACGCTTGTTCAGCCATAGAAGAGCTAGCCGCGAATATTTACAACCACGGAAACCCGAAAGTACCGCAGACTCAAGCTCAGCTCGAGTGAGTAGAGTAGCTGCTTTCAGGACGACAACGTTTTCCCCCTTTTGTTTATTAATTCAATCGTTCATCCATTCAGGTTGGAGATAACAGAGCTCAGCGGTCGCAGAGATTTTTTGGAAGAGAACGTGAGGCTCCTCAGGGATAATCGATTAGAAGAGGCTGTGACTCAGTCTGCAGAAGCAGCCATAGCAGAAATCTCGGTGCTCGACGCTCGGTCGCGATACGAGCGAAAGGAACGTCGGCTTCGCAGCATGCTTTCATTGAGGGAACTGGCCAGAGAGCACGGACACGCGCATTCCGACCTTCTCTGCATGCTCATGGAACTACAGTTCAGAAGGATCATGGAAGCATTCGAATTCGTTGCTGACGCCCGCTACTATCTTTCCACCGAATATTCTCTATCAGCCGCGAGAGACGTGCGTTAATTCGTATAACGGTCAATCCTGAGAATACTTTGTAGTCCAGGCAATTTATCCCAAAAATCGACCGAACCCCGACAAAATTTCATGGCGCGATTTTTTTGTTCCATGCCCTCGGGGGGGTCACTGGGAGTGTAAATTTGAAATGGTGACCAAATTGAGCTTTTGCTTGTTTTCTAAAAAAAAACGGTTTTTCTCAAATAATTCAGCCATTTTTGAGTTAAAAGAAAAACGACTGAGACAAAAGTTGTAGGAAATTTTGTCCGCTACAACTTTTGTCTGAAACTTTTTTGCGTAGCATCGATATTTTTCGAATTAAACTCAAAAAACGTTCCAAATTCCAAAAACTCGCATTATCTCGTTTATTTTCACCGATATAATGCGAGTTTTTGGAATTTGGAACGTTTTTTGAGTTCAATTCGAAAAATATCGATGCTATGCAAAAAAGTTTCATACAAAAGTTGTAGCGGACATAATTTCCTATAACTTTTGTCCCAGTCGTTTTTCTTTTAACTCAAAAATGGCTGAGTTATTTGAGAAATACAAAAACAAGCAAAAGCTCAATTTGGTCGCCACTTCAAATTTACACTAACAGTGACCCCCCCGAGGGCATGGAACAAAAAAATCGCGCCATGAAATTTTGTCAGGGTCAAAGTCTCAATTGCCTGGACTATTGGTTCAATTTCCAAGAGAAGTTCATTGATGTTCGATTGTGGTTTCAGAACGTCATGAGGCAACTCCAGACCGAATACGACACCATAGAGTCGGGTCCACCCGGCGAGAAGAACGTGTACAATAAAATATTAATTTCGATGATGAACGGCGGTAACCTGAACGATAAAGATACGCTGACCTCGTCCATGAGAGAGCTGAGGCATTTAGTTAGAGATAATGAAACGACAGAAGAGAAAATGTTCGGAGTTGATATTGACGCGGTGATAAACGGGGTCAAGTTCTTGTTAGTACATTGACAGAACACTGCAGTCTATGTTCTATTGCTCATTTTTTATTCCATCAATTTCTACGAATTTTCATTGCCTATTTTTACAGGGATCAGAAAATCAACGATGTTTATAACCGCGAGATAAACAGCGACTGCAGAACCTCGAGTCTCAAGCCAATGTCTCTGGATGTGGTCGAGAGAACGATAGACGGAATTACCCGCGTTGCCGAACTCCAGAAGGAGGTTTCCACCCGGCGAGATCGATTCAAAGATCACTTGGTACGTTTCCTACTCTTTTATAATCGAGTAACTCATTAAAAATGTCTGATGAAACCACAGCGGAAAAATGGCGTCGGTTTCGAATGGGAAAAATCAATTCTATGGCAGAGATTCCTGACTGATCCAGAATCCATGAGAGAAGCTTACGAGAATGCGCAGAAGAAACTCGAGCAACTTCACTTTGGTAAAAGTTACTAGTGTCTTCAATTGCGTCTAGATACCTTTCTTACGTATTTTTGTTACTTCCTCAATGTACGAATGAGAAGAAAAGAACACTATTAAGTCTCCCAGTTCCCTCAATCCAACAAACAAATCGTGATCCCATCGTTTCCGGTTTCCTCGATCTGAAATAGAAAGTAGAAAGACTTGAAAACTTATCTCCGAACGATTCGCTCTCTTTTCTTTCTCTCCTCTTTTTTTCCTCATAATAATATAGTCAAGAGTTTGCGTAACTGTTGCAAAACTGTTTTGTTGATTGTCGCACATACTCGAGCGCCGTTCTAGCACCGTCTGTATGAATATAGTAGCGGTTAACCGCTCATTTGTGTATCGCCGTTAGATGATCTTTACTGGCCACATCCGTTTCATAGCAATAATGTCCATCTTGTATTACGTATCCAGACGTTGGAGGGAATGTGATTGAAGACAATGAAGATACTTCTCGGGACGATAATGATATAGTAGCTACAAGTGGCCTAAAAATTTAATCTGATGCGGTAGAGACACCTCTGCACACATTGGCATAATAAGCTGAACCGTGTCTATGGATTGGTGGAGTAAATAAAGGAACGACAGCGTATGTGTATTATAAATCAGCTAGCTTTAACGGACCTTGAGCTAGTTTACCAATTCATCCGATTAGATACACAAGCGTTTGTGGTACTACACATGTTTCGTAATATGTAATTATGAGTGGATATTTTCAGGTCGCATAATATGTATTTATTAATGCATCGATCCAAACTGCGTCAATGAGACGTGTGGTCGTGTATGTGTGAATCACATAACGCGCCATTGCCGTTTCTGGATCCTCTCCTCTTCTCGTAATAACGTCGCGTCGATTACGATATCAGTGTTAGAAGATAACAAATATTCAACTTTGGAGAGTTTTTAATATACGAAATGCGACAACGCGCGTATGTATGCTGATATTGGCTAAACCCTATGATTGGCATACATTGTTTTTTAACGCTGTTACAAGCGCAAATCAAACTCTCTCCCGCTCTCTCTTTGACCTTGGCCCCCATTGCTAAAACATGATCATATTATCCAAAGTTTTTCCCCTTCATATTTTCGCGCAGGGTGATACAATAAGATGAAAAACAGCCATTGAATATATACTTTATTGTTACGTTACTTCTTACAGATTCACTAAACTATTGTATACATCTGTGTTATAAGCTAAATAGTAAACATCAATCTAGGATGTGAATAAACCTCACCAACTACTACGTTCATCATATTATACTATTTATTTATGTTCACGACTTATGGAGACGCGTACTATGGGTCACCCATTCTCACAAATACGTGATATACACACGTGTATCAACCGCCGCACCGGTCGTACACAAGGTACAGGGTGGTGGTCGGTGAATGATACACAAATACAACACCGCGAGCCTCACACATAACCCGGAACGAGGCATCCCGCATAGGTATACGAGTGGAGGCGCGCACGAGCTTTTAGTGTAACCTTGATCTGCCGGGCATCCGACCTGCCGCTAGGGTTGCGGGACGCGGAGTCAGGGGGGATGCGACTGGTACGGGAAGGAAGGGCAGGGAGGGAATGGCGGAGGGGCAGGGTTGGTCAGGTGGCTGGAATCTTACAATAATAATAATTATATTTGGCTGACGATGAATTCAAGACTCTGAGTCAAACCAAGCCCAAGAGTTCAACCGGACAATGCGGCGGCGGAGGGGGAGGGGGGGGGGGGGACTGCAGAAAACGTTGTGCGCATAGTAAAGATTCATTTCGTTGCAGAATTGATAATCGATTGGTATTCCATCACGGGTCTCTGAATTTAGACGGATATTTGTCGTTGTGATGGGGTGGCGGGAGGAAGGGAGAGACCCAGACTCAGAGACGATGAAAATTTGAACTCGTCGCGGAAGGAGGAAATAGCGAGTATCGATTGACCAGGGCTCGTCGGCTCGTCGCGAGTTAACGGTTTGTTTACACGAGCGAGTATCACCGCGCATGCGCCTAGAGTCCAAAACAATAATAGAGTAGGAAGGAAGGTTGGCTGGCTGGCTGGCGGCGGTGGTAGAACCAGGGAGGCACGCAGTAGTCGCTGGCTCGATTCCCCCCCGTCTCTTGAACCGCACACAACACGGACGTAGGAGAGGAAGGCGCGCGCGCACACACAACCAAACGATCCGCTCGAAAATATATTCTCTCTCTGAAAACGTTAGCACGATTGTTCGCGTTTTGCCCGGTGTTATTCGCTGACTCTAACGCAGCAGCGGCAGCAGCAGCAGCTAGTAGTAGCGGCAAACCAGCAACATACCTTTCGTCAGCAAAAGTTATACTAGCAACTTCGAGTGTCTATTGTGCAATGTTTAATCAACTGTTCTCAATTCAAACTCTCTAAAAATTCTATACGCTTGTATATATTATCTATGTGTATGTGTGTTGGTAAAGAGAGTAAGCCGTTCTTAAAGGAGAGGTGTACGGACGCTAGGTTTTACGGATACATAATAGAAAGATACCTTTAGTCACATACGATACTCCGTCGACATCGTGTGACATAACGGATACGCTACAAACTAAACCCTCAATCAAAACATAAACATAAACAAAGGACATCGTTTGCGTTGTATTGTGGTTCGGTAAACAACAGAGAGTAGTAAAATTCATTCCGAACAATAACAAAACACTTTGCCCACATCTCTTGTGAAAATAGTTGCACTCGATTAAAAACAAAAGAAAAAGAAACAATAACAACGATTATTGCTTCTCAATCGAAGTGGCCGAAGATTGTTTGTATACAACATAGTGTATCGCTGAGAGTAGACACCGTCTACCAAACGAGGAGGAGGAAGATTCTGTGAAGCAGTGTTGTTGTTATTGCCACTACCGCCGCTATTGCCCAGTTGAACGTCTCAGCACCTCAGTCCCGAAGCTGGTCGAAGCTGGTAGAGTCGAGTAACCAGTCATCACTGGTCAAGACAGCGTTCAGTTTTCGTCAGCCAGTGAGTCACGCGCGACCCAATAGCTACGTAGCTGTGTGTTAAGAAGACAAAGTGAGGAGGCACCTTTCGCTACTCGAGAAAGAGAGCGAGAGATAGAAGAGGGGAGGTTGAAAAGAACAGAAAAGAAAAGAAAAGAAAACAGCGGCAGGACCGCCCGAAGTATAGGAACGTTCCTTGACCAGGGAACTGAGAAGAGAAGATGCCGAGCGCAGCTGAAGAAACTACTTATTTAAATCTTATCGACGTTATGCCTCGTCAGGAGACAACGACGCAGGAGTTTCTCACGAGAGACGTCGACCTCCTTGTATCCCAGATAAAGGAGAACCTCAAGCTATCCGGATTCAAGGCCAAGTCTAGTTTCACTCAAAAAAGCCGCCCCTCGCCGTACAGGATACCGTCGAGATCGTGGGCAGACCCGGCGGCGACCTGCGAAGTTTGTGGTGTTAGAAACGACGCTAGCGAAGATGAGAGGCAACAGCATAGTCACCACCATCAATACCATCATCATCATCACCACCTCAATCACCATCAAAAAAGGACAAACACAGATATTGACGATCCGTACGAACTCCTTAGAGCGTTAATTCGGGACGGTGGTTTGATAAAGGAAGCCGTTAAACGGATAGAGGCGAATCTCAAGGAATTGGAAAACGCCGAGGATTCGGAATACGAGAGGAAACCCTACTTCTACGACTCCGAGGATGAGCCTAGGCCCGTAATACCGCCGCTAGAACTATGAGGTGAAAAAAAAACTATTGATAAAGAAACCCACAAGTTCAAATATACTATGTAATAATGTGAAAAAGTGAAATTGCTATGGGACGAGGCTAACGTCGCTAGTCCTAAAATCATTATTAATAGCAAACAAAACTAATGAAAGAAGAAAGTTTTGAATTGAAAAAAAAGACAAATAAAAATTTCGTAATAACTTATGAAACGCACACGACAATTACGTGCAGACATGCTAAAGGATGTGGTCCGGGTGTTCAGGACCCGTATGCTGGCTCGAACGGAGTATAGAGATAAACGTAATTGGGCAGGAACTCGCCTTACACGGTCGTGTGTTTGTAAATATGGTGTGTTGTTATTTGAAGCAGTATCTCTCGCTTCGTGAACGTTCGGTTAAGATCGTTGCCGTTGCCGGCGTATCGACTATTACTACATAGGTATACTACACCGTGTGTATACAATACTCGAGAGAGGCTACGGCTACGTGGAAGAGACTCATGGCCGACGTATGTATATAGATGTAGATATGCTATGCTCATCGTAACTGTGTGCGGGGTAGTACATCAACGCGGCACATACACGAATATAATAACAAACCCAAGCCCAAGCCGAAGCCCGAAGCTGAGGCTGAGACTGAAGCTGAAGCCAGGGCACAGGCTACCGCATCGCGACACTCTTATGTACACGACGACGACGACAACGCTCGCCTTTCGCTGCTCAACAGTCGCGACACCATTCAACGAATTTCATGACTCACTACTATTATTGTTATTACTATAGCACCGAGTGCGCGCAAAACGCTGCAGCTTTCTACCGCATCGTGGTAAATAAATATTACCGCACGTTTCGCGTCGGGTCATGTTGAATGTTTTTTTTTTTTTTGTTTGTTTATCATTCATTTTTTTGTTTTTTTTTCTTTCATTATCGATTGCCTATGATATATAAACTACATACTATTAATATTTAATCATTGTATTAATCTTAATTATCATCCTATATACATTTTTTTTTTTTTTCTATTTTCATTATTATTATTATTGATTTAATTTAATTTATTTGCGTATTACGTTTAAAAAGTTCCGAAGCTTAATTTCCTGCCTCCATTTAGCCATTTATTTAAACTAAATCACGTGACACTTTTCCTCTTTATCGTTACGTTATGGTTATAAAAACTACAACTACACGACCTGATAATTAAAGGTTTACATAGTTATATACATATATATACATAGGAAATAATAATATTGAGTAAACAGTTTATGGCGAGGACGGTTACATTATAATTTACGCATAATGTTAACCGCTATCATAATAACAAGAGTCCATAGTCCTTGCATATGTCACATAGGTGAAAATACATTGGGGGACATCATATTCATTGCATGTCCTCTGTGTGTATCCATAATATTTCCCCCCCGCCCTGAAATTTCTAATCAACGATAATAAATTAATGTAAAATGAAATGAAACCTAAATATGTATAGTGTGTATGTAGTAGAAGACCTTGAGAAGATTTAGTAATATTATCAATGAAGATATAAATTAGTAATAATGATAACAATAACAATCTTATGTATACATGCTACAGAGGTTGCGTATGATTTTGGTGTGTGAAAATTTTTATACTTTTTTGAATGGAAGGAATATAATGTCTACTACTCCACTATACCCCACTATAATACTATTACTATAACTATAATACTACTCTTTCTGCTACTACGTGATCTCATTTATTTTTCAAAACTCAATTGTATGTGGTATGTATATCATCGTTCGCGCACGGACACGATCGATACGAAATTAGATAAATTATAAAAGAAGACAAAAAATAAAAGTATACAAGTTACGATGATATATAATTACACTTTTTTTTTCTTTCTATGAAAAGAATTTAGACGTATTTTTTTGTAGATAAATTTCCATTGACTATAAAAATTTGTTATGTGTATATAGACATAATCTATATGTATAAAAAAAATATAAATTACGTGTCTCGTGCGTCGAGAGGAAACGAAATGAGCCTAATCTTTGATCGGAATAAATTAGAGAGAGAGAGAAAGAAGAGCGCTGGGAGTATAAATAAAATAAGGATAAACAAAACTAAGAAAGGAAAAAATAAAAAAATAAATAAAACTGATGGCTTCCTAAAGTCGAGGAAAAGTACCAAACATGTACTGTATAGTTTTTAAGTAATAAATTTGGAGGGAGGAAGGAGGGAAGGCTTGTAATAATTAAAGCTTTACCTTTTGCTGTGCATGTTTTAGTGCATAGTATACAATATTACATAATTATATCACTTATTAATCATTTATGATAGTATAGATAGGTAGATAGATGTAACGAGGTGTTTATATAAGTACCTATTAGTTAACTATAGTGTAAAATGTATAAAAAAAATACAAAAACAAAAAAAAATGATTGAGCTAATGTCGTTGATAACCCAAGAATCATGTGATTCATTTATTGTGACGATACGCCCAACGCTATATGTACAGTATTATAGTACACCTATCAGTACAAAATATACTATACATAAAATACATACATATAGCTGCGGGACAGATTTTCTAAATGATGACGCAACGCGACAGTAGAAACTGTGTTGACCTGATGTGAAAAGTCGCGTAGATTTCGACCGGTTTCATTGTCGACGCGTCAATATTTAGTATCGAATCATAAAAATAATGATAAAATAACAGAAAAATAATGAAAAATAAAAAATAATAATAATTAAAATCCTTTCTCAATTAGTGCAGTAAAACCGAGTATTGTGTACCTATGAGAATTGCTGTGAGATATGAAAAAAAAAAGTATCATAATTTTCGATTACGTTATCATATAATTATGTATTAAGTGATGCAATACGAGACTAATTTTTTTTCCTCATTATTTCTCGTCTCTTTTGTGAATTTTTTGTTCTCTCTCACTTTTTTCCCCCCCTTTTTTTTTTCTATTTTGACAATAGAGTTGTTCTTATTGAATATTTAATGACAAAAAGGGAAAGAAAAAACAATTAAAATGAGATGAAACAACACTCTTTAGCAAATTAAGGAAAGATAACTCTATGTGATCGTTGCGGACCACAGTGTCCAGCAAATTTATTTAATAATAAAGGAATTAATGAAAAGTTTAAAACCTTGTTTTGTTTATGCGTCGCATATTTCTTCCCTTCTCCATTATCATAAAAATCTAGACACTAAAATTGTGTCACAGTAGATACTAAGAAAATATATGTATACTGATATGCTTCGTGGTACGTAGGCATGTACTACGGAATACGGGGTCTGCGGGTTAGCAAATATCGTTCGCTCGCTGATGTCAGAAGATAAAAACTTTATTATGTAGCATGCAGTTCGTTGTTACGCGAAGAAGACACGAAAGCTTCGACGAATTTATTTATTGGCAATGCAAACCGGATGTGGATAACGTCTCTGCTTCTACCAGGTGAGTATTTTTTTTTTCATCGTTAATAAATGTGTGACTATTTTTTCACCCCTTGGAAGAGGAATTTCCAGGTGTTTTAAAATACTTGGAACCTCTAATCGTGACTTGGCAACCTTTACACCTCTTGCCTAATTGGCGAATCATTCATGCAATTACACATTATCCAACAACATTTGTAGAGATCCTATGACTTTTTATCGAACTGAAGCAGCTGCGTTGAATCGTTTTCGAGATATTCGTTCGACAAAGCTTCCATATTCATAAGCACGATGTACTAAATTTTCGTCGCCCACACACGTCACGCGAGTCACGAGGATTGAACTGTTCGTGTTAAATCGAACGACGAATTGTATGTACAAGACGACAAAAAAGTAGAGGCAAAAAAAAACCTTACGTAAGATCAACAACTCATCTGGCCTGATTTTTACAGCCAAACAGTCAACGTGAAGAGAGATAAGTGTAAGAAATTGAGAGACAGAAGAATTTCAACGTTTGCGAAACATTATTCTTACGGCTAGTTCTATTCTTTACATATTGGAACTAGTTCGTAGAATTGCGTCACCTTCGCTTTACTGTATAGCGACTATCAGTCTATTTCTACTATTCCAACCATCCGAACGTCGTGCTACTTTGTCTCGTAACAGCTTGCCGTATTTGGATCACGACAGGTCCAGATACGACGATTCATATAAGATTATACAGCATGAGAAACATCAACGGTTGAAAACTATCGTGGAATCTTCCGATCGATAGATCGCGAAAAAACTTGGTGGGAAAAATCTACAGCGTACGAATCTGGCTGGTCAGATTTTTTACGAATATTATTATCACCGGTCACAGAGATCGGCAAAAAAGTTTTCGTATTCGAGACTGCGAGACTAATGAACTCTGCAGTGTGTTGGATCGTGACCAGGATTGACAAAAAAACAATCCCACGAGCGACGTATCAGTTAATTCGAAGATAATGATATGGCTAATTATAGCATAAATACAGCACTTTCGGAACAATTGAAATTATCGTAACAGTCTGATGAATTCGGCAAGAAGATTTCTAACGAATTTGCAAGCTCAACAATTGCGTCATATTGCGCAAAAATTATCAATTTCTTCGATCGAATTTACTGAAACTGATTATTTCAAAACGTCTTCAATTGGCTGACGGCTTTTGTGTAATATTTACTTGCAGTTTGTCGTGAACATTTCTCATGCCACTGTCCCATTTACAATTAGTTGACCGAGACTGACTTTATCGTTCGACGGATGATTTCTGTTTATTGTTGGATGGTCGTCTCAACGTAAGGTTGTGCACTCTTGAATAAGACTAGATTAAAATTTCGGCGAATTAATCCACCCGACCTTCAGATTTGATATCTTTGATAATTTAATCGCCTTCAAATCCTTGACTCCAACACCCATCGACAGATGTGCAATTGGATTCATTATTCTATCGTGGATATAATTAGCACGCATATGTGTCGTACTACAATCCAATACTCGTCTGCCATCGTCGTGATATGAAGATATCCATGATGTCACCGAACGAGTGTTGTCAATATCCGGCCGACATGCTGTATACATCAGTCCTACAAGAATAATCCCTACAGACTATTGGCTGATGCCAATCTGTTAAATATTTATACAACATACATTTTTAGTGTTCCGGCTTTTAAAAATGGGCTCTATCCTCGCTTCTCATGCCACAGAATGTCTTCCAAGTTCCTAAATAGTTGTAACTATCGTCGGAAGATTGTGCCAAGTCACGATGAGACCTAGGTTTCTGTTACAGCCTTATTATGTGGGCAAAGTTAGATTTTTTTTCCCTCATCTGTCGATTGTTGTGATAACGTTCTCAGGACTATAATCAATTCGAAACGATCTAACAACCCATCCATCAATCCTCAAGATCTGTAAGCGGTGTCGACATTGTCTCATAGTAGCAAGTACGCAGATAAAATTTACATTTTGGGAGTGAACATTGCTCCGGACTGTTGACAGAAGAACAAATCATGATCTTGAAGACTGTAACATGTAAATGAATATTTTTTCGTTCATGTTGAACTATCGTGATTCACATACGTTCAAATATTCTCATTACACTTGTCTGTTTATTCTTTGAATAGATTTGTGAAGTCTCTAGATGATATCGGCCCGATTACTCAGGCATGCAGTCCACCCCGAGCCCGATGAATCATTGATGCGAGTCTCTCTAAGATACAAACAGCCTGAGGATAATAATTATATTGAAACAAAGTTTACCGTCAGTTTACCATACATACATGACTTTCCCTCCGCAGTGCATATGAGTATGTATTATTTTTCGTTTGCGATCATAGTGTGGCATGTCGATGTACCATTGTGACGGTAAAAATGTATATGACTAAGAGTAACGTAAATCAATAACAAACTAAAAATAAACATGCTTTACGATCTTTCGTCAGGTAGGTATATCTTTTCTTCTGAAAGATCCATAAATACAGGTGTGTGTCTTTTGTTCAGCAGTGTTGGGATCAAAGAATGATTTGAATCAGATTGAACGTGTATTAGCTATGATCCGTTCAAAACATCGCGTGGAAATTTTCTACCGCATTTATAAAACATTCGCGCGTGCCCAGTACGTGTTTGTGTCCACAGTCACGTACACACGCGACCGCAGATTTGGAGCTAGATAACATGTTGACTTGACAGAAGTAGGCTACATGATTGTTGAAACGATAAGAGAATCTATATAAGGGAAGTTTCGTGCCTGGGACCGTGACAATAGCCTGCTTCGAGTCCACCACAAACCCGGGTTTATTCATCGTGCACCAGGCTCGTAGGCAAGTGAACCCAGTCATCGAACTAGACTCCGCGGCATTCTCCGACTACCTGCGGCGAACAGTAGCAGCACCGTCGATCTCAAACACAGCGAAGACTGTGTTACCAATACCGTTACGAATAGGCGAGAGTGTGAATCCCCGCAATCGCGCAGCTTCTACTGCGCATAAAGTGACGGATAACCAACATGGCCGAATCACAAGCCACGTACGTATTTAATATCAAAAGTTTACAAGAAGCTTGAACGATTTTCGGGTTGGGCGATTACGTACGAATCGTTATCGTAGTGCCGATTCGACTTTGGGATCCGGACTAACGGCCGATACGATTATTCCGATACGAATGTTCAGATTTCTAATTTGCGTGTGAGAGCTCCGCCTAGTTCATGCGTGTGGTTGTTTACCACTGGAAAATATGCACTCGTACGCTGTTTATGTCACGTTGAGAATGAGAATTTGCATACCGCAGGAAAAATGATTATCATGCATCGAAATCGCGTCGCAAAAACATCTCGAATGACAGAAAAGAAGTAGAAGACAAAAAAAGAAAGGAAGAAACACGTTGAAACAACAGCGCGTGAGCGTATCGTCCGATCAAAACAACTGCGACATACTTCATACCGAAGTCACATTATGACGAGTAGTAACGGTAAAACGCGCGATGTTATTGTCACAATAATTGCATGTTTACGCCTAGCTACTCCCTCGATCGATCGAACCGTGTTGTTTGATGTTTAACAGCTTTTTAGGCAAATGGAATTTACGTTTTTTGACCTGACCGTATTCGACAAATATTTACCGTTCGAAGTACGGCGGACCCAACATCGGTCAATATTCTTTTTCTGGTACAATCACACACCACGACCAACAGTGTGCGTGTGTGATCGTATCGAAGGCAAATTGTCAGTCAATGACATGTGATAACTCCGACATATTTACGAACATGAATTATCAACTCGTTGAACGTTGTCCAAAACAATCTACGAGACAGGTTAGCTTTAGCTTGGCGAAAAAGCGCGGGAAGGTGAGGAGAGGGGGGTTACGAAAATCGGCTATATCGCTATCAGTCGTTGATGATGCGACGGGATATGGATTTGCATAGCATGTATCTCGGTTTCTATTATTAGATAAACGCTTGAGGAGGCAAAATCCTAGATCTATCTGGCTCGAGAAGTTAATGCGGGTTTTGGCTTCGGCCAGGCTCGGTGTGTCTGCCCTCGGGACACGAGGTAAATACGACCGCGCGCGCGCGCTGTTGTCAGACTGCAATATGTAGTTATATTCCACACGAGATTCGAATCTAAAATACATACCCACATCGTGCATGCCTACATACGTCTACGAGTCTACAACTAATCGAGACCAGATATCTAGCGCTCAAATAACGGGTTCAGAATTCATGACCGAGAATTGTTATTGTTTTTTGTGTATCAAAGGATACAAAACACAACGTATACCAACCATTATACATTCTTATTTCTAATATTCGTAACGGTTATTTTTATAACGATTAAAATTCGCACAGCTTTCTCTGTTTCTTTTTAGTTTTATTTTATATTCTCTTCAGCATCGTTGGCATATACATATATATACATATATAAGCGCGTCGTAAAAACGCACGTGTGGAATAACTGCGTTCTCCACTGTAGTTTGCACAACATATTAACAATATATCCGACAACTTTTTTTTATCTTCGGTTTGAATTATCGCTCTGCGGTTGGAGAAAGAGGATAAAAAACTTTGATTACAATCAAGATCTGGGTGTATATCGCGTTAAATATTAGTCAACAAGGTGTTGCATTTAACTTGTACAAATATTGTACGAGCTTTTGAATAATACTATTTTCGTTACTCCCGCATGCATCAGTATCAATGATATACTGCTCGGACCATATTTATATGTAATGAGTTGACGATTTTTTAATTCTGACTATGGCTGATTTTGTTCCAAAAGAATCGTAGACTATATGCAGATAAAGATAAACCGGTTACGCAAAAATTGAAGAAACATACATTTTTCTTTGATATCAACTTTAACATCATAGTATAAAACTGTAAATACAAAAATTGAAATGTTTAGTCGAATTGGCGGCCAGAGGCCCTAATTTTTCCTCCTTTTTCTTGAAATTGTTGCAGTCTATGAATTCGAGCAACGATAATATGTGCACATATTGACTATATTTAGTTAACCTTCTGCATATACCAACAAACCTTGGTTAATCCATAATAGCTGAGGTAAACAAATAATTGAACAACTGTAGTCAGCTGTTTTTTTTTTTTTTTTTCAATACTCTTCAGGGACTAAAATGAGCAAAACAGAATGAAATGATCGATGAACTGTTTCGACTGCGAATTAAAAAGGAAATGTAATAGTATATTATGCGGCATGCGCGTAAAGTGACTGTTTACAAGCGAGGTTAGGTTTTTCGTACGAGCCGCTGTTTTGCCCGGCGAGCCGAAGGCGAGCCTCCGGCAAAGCCAGCGGCGAGTACGAAAAACATAACCTCGCTCGAAGAGTCACTTTACGCGCAAGCATCATACGATATTTTTTACGGCAGAGGTATGATAAGTCACTTTGACGCCAGTTGAGGTCCGCTTCGAACTCCGCGTCCACCATGACACATAATCCGTTTGCCGAGTCGACTGCTAGCTCGGGAAGCAGTACTGCGCAGGCGCAGTCCGACCTCGACTTGTAAAGTACTTTACAGGTCGAGGTGAACTACGTTATAAAGACTTTATGTGTCGAGGTGGACTACAGCCTTATAAAGCGCCACTTGACGGGCCGAAAACAGGCGTCATAAAGTGACGTTATCATGCCTCTGCCGTAAAAACGAAATTTATCAGACGCGTGATTCAATTTATATTCTGAAAACTCTGATGCTGTGAGAAACTTTCAATTAGTTTCTATATACTCAGTCAGTCCGTCTGTCTCCTGGAAATTTACGTTCGTCACCATTCGGTAGTGGTGTATAAAAATAAATGTCCAGATTCGAGGAAATCCGATATATCCTATAATTACTGAATGGTATAAACGAGTTGATCTCCAGTGTGCGTGGAATCTAATGGCAACTACACGCAGACAATCGACGAACATGAACGTGTAGGTGGATATTTGTATAAATTGTTTTAAGAAAATCAACAATGGCATAGAATTGAATATATTGAAGTTTATTAATATCTAATCATCATAATTATAATTAATCGTAAGCCTAATATAAATGTAATGAATATAAACGATTTCAGTAGGAAACTGAATATTCGTGGAATTGATTCGAATTCGATTTTACCTCAGGTATATGAATTTAGTATGAAAAAAAGGATTGGTAGACACACACATGAATGGTACCCGCAGTCTCTTTTTCTAAACTGTTACACATGTCCTTATCAATGATGCGGTTTTACCGAGCAGGAAGATAGTTTTTCTGGACTCTGTCCTTAGGAAATTATTATATTGCGCAATTGTAATAATCACCGCAAATTTCCTCACCGAGTACGGAATTTCAATGGAATTATAAACCGCGAACGTGAGCAGCTGAAGCACTTGTATTCTTGAGCTTCTACTATATCAGTCAAACGATTAAAACTATATACAGGAACGAAACAGCGAATGGGATTTTCTTCTTTCTTCTTTATATCCCCAACAGGAAAGAAGAATCTAAGGATAATTACAGCTATCATAACTTGATGACGAATTTCCGTTCGATAAAGAACGAGGAAAGAAAAGGGAGATAAAACTTTCATGTACTTCTGGTCTGTGAAATAATTCGATCCTCGGGTTTTGAACCATTCATATATCTGTGAAGTTGGTTACTTTACATTTCTTTTTTTTTTGCGGTTGTGTTTATAGACTGTACTAAGTTTAACGCGATTCGATCAGATAAACATGTAAAAACCGCGACGTCGTAGCAAAACTGCAAGACTCGAGGTGTGTCCTGACGTGGGTTTTATTATGGCCTATTAACGATGACACGACTTAGGTATCGCTAAATATAAACCAACATACCTGAGCGAACGTTAGTCTCTATGTAAAACACGTTGCGCAACTTTGTGCTATCATCGCGTGATAAGAATTGAACACTGCAGAATTATCATAGAAATGAGTTGGGTAAAAATCGAACGAGAAACAACAACCTCTGATCGATTGTAACTCCTCGAAATGTACAACAGCTGGGTCAACATCTGCCCATCAATGAATAATTCACCATGGAGAAATTGACTTTCAAATCGGGAAAACTGTCTGGGGCCCCACTAGGGCCCTCCTAGAAGCTAAAAGGGCTGCCTAGTGGGGCCCTACATAGTTTTCCCGATTAGTCAATGTGTGCAAGGGGACTTGAGACTCATCGTTTTCCAGAGGCCCGATGGAGCCACATTTCGTAAGGGGCGAGCACACCCTGAGGGTACCGATGTCGCTCTTTCGGGAAAACCGCGAGCGACTCATTGCTCGTCTTCGAAATAATTCTGCCGTTCCAGCCACGGGTGCCTTCGTCATGTTGCAGGGCGGTTCAGAAGTGCCTTTCAACGACACTGACATCTCATGGCCGTTTCGTCAGGCAAGAAACATTTTTTGTTCAATGTTTGTCTCTTCGGTATACAAAGATGGGAATATTGAACGTCTTCACCTTGAATCAGAAATATTTCCCGTCGATTTGATTTATTTCATCACTGGATTAATAACCGCTTTTCATTATTTGCGCTGTTAACTTGACAGGAAATTTAATGCAAATAAGGCAAAGAAGTCATGTGTTGAATTTCATGTTTTTTACTGTTAAACAGTAGCATTTATGTAATTTCTGAAGAAAAAAAAAATCATTTTAACTTTTCAACTGTTAAACTCAACAGTTTACAGGCAATTTAAAATTCGGACAGTGATGAAGCTTATTTTGGACATGATGGATACTGATTGGTCAGGGAATGAATAACAAAAAATGTGAGAAAAGTCGGGGAATTCTTGCAAATAATTCATGAAATGGGGTTCATATTGTTATGAAAATTATATAGAATAGATCGTAAACATGTTTTTGAGTACCGATTAGAGTCGAAACTTGATTAATTAATTGCTCTTACTGTCTACATAAATCAGGGAGGTCAATACGAAAATGAGGGAATTATTTCGACTGTTTTTGATGTCTGGTATGTTAGGCAGAAACGTGTCTCGTCAAATCTACATTTGGAGCTTGTTATTTCTGGCATTGAAGGCAGCGTAAACAGGGAGGAAAAAATTCGTCAGACACGGAAAATAATTTCAATTTATTCTCTACAACGAAACAAAATTCGATTCAAGTTGTACAAATATCGTGATGTAACACAGAAAATTAGGGACACTGGGAGTCATTCTGTTGAATAAATCAAACAAAACGGCAGCGTGGGTTTCTGAAGGTTAAGTACTATTTGAATATCATCTCTAAAACGTTACATTGTCACATAAAGCTGCCCAAACTGTGTATTAGTACTCAATTATCGCCTTTTAGGTAGAAAGTACCGGATCCTTGGTGCTCGATTACTCTGAGTAATGAAGAATATTAAAGTAAACACACGACTAGGTGTGTGGCTTTGGTGTATTTTTTTTCCGTATGTTTCGCTTCTTCTTCATTATTCCATTTCTGTAGGAATCTTACTTCCAATGGTGTTTCGGCGTCGAGGAACCCGACTGTTACGGAGGAATTGACGTCACTTCCGGCGAGTCTGTCCTCTTCTTTCCTCGTTTACCGTCCGAGTACGCCGTCTGGCAAGGTCAACTATACTCCACGGACGACTTCCGGAAGAGATATGCCGTCGACAAAGTTCACTACACCGACGAGATCGCGGATGTGATTGGCGAGCGCGGTATCACCATGGTGCTGACGTTGGTGAGCCGATACTGATGAAATAAATATTGCTTCTCGACAAATTTTTATATACATATGTAGATGAGTCTCGAATGAATTTGAGAGCAGAGAATGCGATGAGTGTACAGACACACGTGCTAAGTCCCTGGGGGTCGATGATTCACAGATTTTTCACAACTTTTTTATACTCACTGGTTGTTTCTCTTAAATTTCAGTTATTTTGTCCCTGTTGAAAAAATTCCATAAATAAATCGTTCGAAAGAGTTGAAAAACAATTTAATGTACTTGATCAATGGATGACGAACGATCGTCGAATCAATAGATCGTTTGTCGATAAATTGATGATTTTTTTTTCTGATGTCTTCTTGGTATCAAATTTGGCACAAATCTAAAAATACCAAATATCTATAGACGTGGAGTTTCAGCGATCGGCGTGCCAGCTGGCGAGGATATTCGTTTCACTCAATCTTCGGAATCGAAAAAAATAGAGAAAAAATTTGACTTAAATATGTGAAAATGATTTTTTGAGACTTTTCATGACAAATGTATCCCCGCTGAATCCTAGTATTCCCATAATTCACGAATAAACGTTGGCAAAGTTCCTGAAACGTTCTTGTAGAAGAAAAAATAAAAAACGATACTAAAAATAGTATCGAATCGTTTATTTATCTATTTTTTAGAACGGAACAAACAGCGACAGTGGACTCGTCGCGCGTGAGGCTGTTTTCGACAAGATTGGCCAGTAAGTGCAGTGTATACAAACACTTGAAGGTGTATAAAAATATCGCCCTCACGGTACTATCGCATTCTTATTATAGCGCAAAAAAGAAAAAAAAAACACTCAATCGTTCTGCTTACTATTTCAGGTTTAATGTAAACAACGAATTGTTGTATCCGGAAATATCTGAATGGTAAGCATATCTCCTCTCTTTCTAAACTCTCACCTCGGCTGTATCGATGTTACCTACCAAAGACACCGTCGTTACCGACGCAGTTTATAACCAGAAGTATATCGTATAATCGCGAATTTATCATACCATACGTCCGTACATACGTATCGAACGAGCTACTCTCTCGTCGACTTTTCAGCATCACAGTTGCTGACAAACGTCTCCAGATATCGCCATGTGTTTCCAAATTATCGGCTTCATTTGTCTTTCAAAAAGAAAACATTCGTAACCATTATATTTTTTTCTTCTTCAAGATTTAATCACTTTTAGAAAAATATTTTTTTACATATTTTTTTTTTAATCGACTAACTATGTTGCCTCTGGCATCAAAAGACACAATTTTTTTTTCCAACACACATAAAGTGGCCTTTTATAACCAATAAAGTAAATCGACGACGCCATGCAGTCTAGACTTCTGCTTCACGGTCACAAGCGGTTCGTCGTATCGACCCTCCGGTACTCGGCTCAGATGAGGACGGATGCCGCGGTTGTTCGCAGCCCGGTGACCTCGAAGTCGGAACAGAAATGGTTCAGTACCGATATCGGAGGGGTACCTTCTAGAAGACCGCGAATACTCTCGCGGAGTTCGATCCTCGTCCAAGATGGCGCCTCTGTGCACGAGGTGCCGTTGATAGTCCGGGAGCTGAACGACCCCTCGATTTTCTGCGAGTCTTCCGAAGCGCGCAAGCCGGTGTCGAATAATCGAACTAAGCCCGCAGCCCCGAAGCCCAGAGACCGAAAAAAGTCACGACGCATCGATATCGAGACCGAAGAAGGCACGGCGATACTTTTTAGCTCGGATTTGGACTTCCTCAAGGACGCCGACGTCGATCAGCTCCTCGAGGGTCTAGAGTCCTGCTACACACCCGGAGGCGTTTTTTCCCTGCTCGAAACCATGATAATGGATGAAATAAACTCCTTAGTGGCGCTGCAGGCCCTGCGGAAGATCGTGGAACTAGAAAACGGGCCGGTCAACAGAGGCCGACCAACGACCGCGAGGAATCGAGACGTAGTCCTGGATCGAATTGTTCGGATGATCGCAGCCACCCAGGACAACGAGATTTTGATAGAGGGCTTGGGACTCCTGGTCAGGGACTCTGTCAGTCCGGAGAAAAACGTGTTCAGAGACCGTCTCACCGACGAGGTCGCGTCCAGGGTCGCCGACGACGACCTGAACGTCGCCCAGATCACCGAGGCCGTTGTTATGATGGGGAAGTTGAAGAGTCCCGAGTATCAAGAGGCGCTGGATTCTCTGTGGATCGGCCTGTGGGAGAGGGAGAAGGAGCTCGGAGTCGAGAACCTGGTCCCACTGTTCGGGACGCTCCCGCTTTTCAAAGCGAGCAGGAAACTGGTTCAAGCAGTTTTGGAACGCAGCCTAAATCGACTTGCGGGAAAACTGAGTGGACGCCAAGTTTCGGGGATTCTGAAGATCCTGGCCAACGCCTCGATATCTTCTCCGGAAACTCTGAGACAAGTCAACAAATGGGCTGCCGTCAGCGGCAACAACGTGACTAGGGAGGATCTCACCGACTTGGTGCGAACATGGACCGTGACTCGTCACGCGGATCCAGCCGTTGAAAAAATTATCGAAACCCACATCGCGCCGGGGAAAAATGGGATGCGACACATCAATGAGGTATTCCAGGTTCAGGGCCACTCATGTTCACCGAGTGTTGTAAGTGAGTGGAGTGAAGACCTTCTCGGTTTCACGTAGCTTAGACTGCATCGAGCGTTTGGTGCTATTTCGGTTTTCTTCAGAGGCGTTTTCTAGCTTGTTTATCGCGGAGTATTTCTTTGAAGATTGATAGAATATGCCGAAACGTGATATCTCTGTTTATCAATTGAATTCAATAAACTATACAGACACGAGAGTTAATGGGATTCGAGATTCGTTAAACGAATCTTGTATTCGATAGTAATCAATCATCCCAGTTGTCGCGTGCATAAAGAGCTCAAATAAGACATCATTACGCTACGTAGATAGGATCTCCTAATATGTCAGTACGCTCGGACGTCTTATGAACATGTCCAAACATGGGCGTATTTTTATACACAATATGATTAGCGCGGGATTCATACCGCAAACAGCAATGAAACGGGGACGACAAGAGAATAACGTCTTAATAGGTTCATTACAACCGCTGTCCAACTTCCAACTCCTTATTAGCAATTCAAATTCAGCGAGTCAAAGATTCGTCACTTTAATATTGATCAAAATCTGTGCGTTGCACCGGTCAACAAAAACTTCAGCCCACTCACGGTACAACACCGTAATCGTAAAATATAACTTCGTTACAAGAATAGTGATTGTCATCAAGGAGCCGGCGTTGATCGTAGCGATAATGAACTACTGTGGAACGATGAGGGTCCGAAACCCGCTGATTCTCACCGGATGTGCGGAGTACTTGTCGAAGAATTCGAGACGTCTTACGCCCGGCACGATAGCGTCTATTTTCACGCCATTCGGAACGCTGGACTTCCGGCCTCCAGAGCCATTAGCCATGCGGTTTTGGCGCGCTCTGGAGGATGCGGTAGCGGCCAAGTTCGTCCAACTGAAACCGGAAGAGGCCCTAGAAATTCTCCTGGCTTTCGTTTATCTGGAGAGACACCCGGTCAGATTCGTCGGGAAGGTGTTCAGGACGAATTTCCTCGGCCGCCTCTACCACAGACGGAATCTCCACTGCCTCGACTCTACCAGATGCAAGTTGAAGCTCTTCGACGCTGCGATGACGCTGGAATGTCCAAAGTACGATGGCCCCATGCTTCCCAGAGACGAGAAGACCGACGACTTTCTCTGGCAGGACTCGAGGCTGAAGAAAATCGTGAACCGGGTTCATCAGCATCTGGCCAAGGTCGTGGGCGGCGAAGACAAAATCCGCGAAAACGTGGTGTTGGGTCAACTGCCCAGAAATGAACTCTACGTGATAGACGCTCTCATACGTCCGGCATCGACTCACACTTTCAGTCTCGACAAAAACCACAGGAACTTGAACACCGCGGTGTTGGTTCATCTGCCTGAACACTTCTGTCGGAACTCTAACATACTCATAGGGCCACAAGTCATGAGGAAAAGACACTTTCGAAAACTGGGACTTCGCGTTATGACGCTCGACTACGAGACCCTGGTAAAACTCGCCGCGAACCCTGTCGCCATTGTTCAGTACATGAGGGAGAGACTGATGGCTGCCGAAGAGGCTCTCTAGGAGTCTCCTTGCCGGTAGATGAAATTACGGTGTACTTCTGGTTGTGTAACTGCGTGACTGAGACCCTGAATGACGAAAGATTGAATGAATCTTTGCAAGTGCAGCCGCGTGATAAAGTCGCCGAGGGAAATCGAGGTCCTGAGATACGTCGTCAAGGTCAGTTCGGACGCACATCGCGCCGTGATGCGGGGCGTCCGTCCGGGTCTGGCTGAATTTCAGGCCGAAGCCATTTTCCTGCATTATGCCTACGCTGTTGGCGGATGTCGGCACGTTTCTTACACCTGCATCTGTGGATCTGGGCACAACGCGTCTATCCTACATTACGGCCATGCTGGTGCCCCGAACAACAAAGTTCTCAAGGACGGAGACATCTGGTGAGCACAGAACCTAGACGTACCGTAGTTGTTGGAATTTCACGGTCACATTGTTTTTTTGGTTTGAATTGTCGGGGTTTTCGCCACGGGGGATTATCCTAGTCGAGGTGATACATCCATTTGTCTTCTCTTATCTTTTGTGAACGACGTAATAATTAGTCTGTTTTTTAGCTACAATATGTGAGTTTAGCAGAATATTGTACACTGCAAACATCGTATGGTTGTAGATTCTCCGTTCAGAATTAGATTCTGACGAAATAGCTTCGTGTGTACCGTTAGAATGATATTTTTCGACTTTATTGTGGAAGCGATCAAAAGACCAGACGTATGTTTTCCCAAGATCGCGGTTAAAAAACAGTTTCGATACACCGCGGGCCCCGCTCTGCTCGCTGCACACGTGCGTGCGTACATACATACATCCAGTCGTAAAATATGTCGAATACGATTAATCAATAATCGTTCGATCTTTATACTCCAACCCGAGGAGTCAGCCTGCAACGAAGTGCACGAACCTCTGCGGTTGCCGGTTACACAACGCGTTATGCTAATCGAAAAAAATCACAACGGTCAAAAACTGTCTACAAGTTGCGTCGTGTTTGTCATTTTATTTATTTTTTGTCAAGCTTTCTCATTGTAGTCTCGTGACTGATGATTCATAGATTTGATAAAAATTAAGTGACCAATGATTCGAAGGCTGTTATATGAAAAAGCGTTGAGACATTAAACCGTCTTCCGAATTCTTGATGTATTAGTTAGACCCGTCACAGTCGCAGACTCGATAACATTTCGCAAGTGTTTCGTTCGTTTATTTTTTTAACAAAATTCTTTGCATATTTTAAACCCCAGTACGCGATGTCTGCGGTAAAGATAATTTGCTTAGCCGGTTTGTACGATGACGTTTCTTAAATTCTATAACGGAATTATTGATGTCGTTAACGTTCGTAATTCATTGGACACGTAATTTTGAACGTGAACATTCCACGCGGTGTGTTATATTCGTACTGCACATTCTTTCAGTACATAATGAACATGTAAAATACCGCGTGGTGGTTGCTGCGCATATTTCCTAGCCGTAGCATCCCCGCATTCGAAAATTACGTATTTTGAGGCTATCGCTTATTATACACTTGGTTATAATTATCAGACTCGAATATGCAAAGCAGAAAGACAATGTAGAAATACAATGGGCATGTATCATCGCGTACGTAGTAGGTATAACAAATATATACAGAGTGTAATTTATCACAGTAACCTATTTAGCATGTCAAATTCCTCTTTATCACCTCACGATCGAAAATGGCATTCTGCAACGGGCGAATTTCTTCATGTTCTATAACTTGCAACATGTGGTGTAACAAGAGAACACGGTTTACTCGATCGTTAACCGGAAAAATACGCGTGAAAACCAGACCAACGGAACTGCGATAGCGGCCAGATGTACAATTACGAAACCATTAACAAAAAAACCACTAGAATAACGTAATCGTTTCCGCATACGCTCAAGAAACAATGAAGTGGGACAAACTCATGAATTTCGTTCACACATAGAACGACTTTCTTACGCATTTCCGTCCATGTTCCCATCATCAGTCTCTTCGACATGGGGGCAAACTACTGCGGCTACGCTGCGGACATAACTTGCAGTTACCCAGCCAACGGGATATTCACCAACGACCAGAAGATGGTCTACGACAGCGTCCTCTCCGCTCGTACCGCCGTCCTGGACGCGGTAAAGCCAGGAGTATCCTGGTCAGACATGCACCTTCTAGCCAACAGGGTGATGCTCTCCGGATTGGTGGCCGGAGGCCTCCTCACGGGCGACGTGGACGACATGATCCAGGCTGGTCTGGGCGAAATCTTTCAGCCCCACGGTCTCGGCCACTTGTTGGGCCTCGATGTGCACGACGTCGGTGGATACCTGCCGGGACATCCTCCAAGGTCGACGGAACCCGGACTGAGGAAATTGCGGACCGCGAGGACCCTGCAGGCCGGGATGGTCCTGACGATAGAACCGGGATGCTACTTCATAGACACCGTGAGTAGCGAGGTGTGAATGGACGATCAATGTCGACACTGATGTTTTTTTAATAACTGTGCAGAAACTGGACGAGGCTTTGGCCAACGAGAAACAGGCGAAGTTCTTGGTTCGCGAAGAATTGACCCGGTTCAGAGGCTGGGGCGGCGTCCGGATCGAGGACGATGTACTCATTACCGATACTGGAGCGGAAAATTTGACTGACGTACCGAGGACGTGAGTTTCCCTACGGATACACCGGTTTCATGCTTATCGCTAACCGCACCATTCTTGTGTCTTTCCACAGCACTGAGGAAATCGAGGCCTGGATGGCGGTTGGAAAGGATCGTAAATTGCCCCAGGAGCATACATTTGCTGTAGAGTCAACTCCGATCGAGCTCAAATCTTCGGACCCCGTTCAAAATGAAGGCTAAAAAACTTATTGACCATGAATATGTATATTGTATACCTTATCATTCACTTGTGCACTGTATCTTCCTGATGACGTTGAAATTTCATCAGTATCAAAAAAGACAGTGTTAAAAATATACTAATAAAATGATTTTTTTTTAAATTCATTCAAATAAATGAAATATTGTTGATGGATGCAGAGTTTTAATCTCATCAAACTGTTCTCGAATCCCTCTCCATGAACCGTAATCTTAAACTCGTATTGAATAACGCGGACAGAGGATCAAGAAGGTTGCATGCAGACAGCGAGTGTTCCTCGATTGACGTAGGTTCGCGTACAATTATATACCACCATATGTTACGACTTTTTTTTTCCTTTTATTCTGTTTGTTTGATTTGATCAAACTTTTAGTCACAATAAATTGAGTATTTTATTTAAACAAACGAAAACACGCTAATCTCCAGTGTCTATTGGAAACAATCATAAAAATTAATTCAACACAATGAATTCTGACTCGCAATTAACAATCAAACCCCAAAAATGAACAGTGATATGTACCAAAAGTTATTTTCGATCTATTTGAACCGAATTCAAACAAAATAGTTTGCGAAAATTCTGAATGAAATTGGTAACATTACCAACACCTAGACGTAGACTGCGGATCTATAATCCATGTGGTAATCTACATAGTGGTGTACATATGAGCAACGTAGACAATATTCTGAGTGAGGTGGGTAGTTAGTTTAGTTAGTTAGCTGGGTATGCTGTACCTTTGTATGTAAGCGAGCGGTAGACGCGTTAACGTTATCGGTTGGTACTTGCGCTCGTTGGTTTGCGCAGTTGGGCTCGAGGCGTCGGCGCGGCTGGATCATCTATTCGCCTGCGCGTTAGCCAAAATATGTTATACTCTACCTCTAATATTACAACGTCGAAATCTCGTAGGAGAGAAGAGAAACCCGACGATACAGAGATCGCGTCGAGACTCTAATTATATTTCGGGCTACTCCGCCTCAAAAGTTTTATACATTCGCTTTTCTGTTTTCAAATTATCACACCAGTGTTACTCGAAGCTGGTAGAGAGCCCCGAGGCACCGAGATAAAGAGGAAAGTGCAGGGGTTCTAGCTTCTGCGATCGTTCCGTTTCCGCCGACAAATTGTCGCTCGCATACGAACGATAAAAAGAAGAATAATAAAATTACAACAAATCGAATAAACCGACGTTGTACGCAAGTGTGCCGAGTTTATAATTACGTTGCGTAATGTACAGTGCATCGGTATAACGAGAGAAGATGAATAAAATTATCACAGTGTCGAAAAGAGGAATTATCATTCACACGCACCACGAATCATAGAGAAGAGGATAAAGAGGCCAAAATTTACTGAGGGGAGATCACCACTTGATTCGAATTTTTTTTTAATTCTTCGAAAAAATAATACGATACCGTCCATAAGCCGAGCAGCTTCGCGGCGCCACTACGTTTTATAAATAGGTTTTTTTTCGAGTAAAACAGTATAGGCGGGTCCCTCGATCGCGTGATTCGACTCTCCAAGTCAGTTGAGAGGGCATGAACGAACTGCGAGCCGAAGATTCGTGAATTCAGACACTCGATGTGCGGTGTGACAGAGTCGATTCCGCGATTGAGACGGCATAGATAGGGCGCCTCTGTCGTGGGAGGTTGAGGCGTGCGTGTGAAGCGGTTCACGCATACACACAGCGCGTCCGTAACGATATGAAGGAGCCTGAGACGCACGGCTACGGTTACTGCTGCGGGTGGGAAAAGGAAGAAGTTGTTGTTCTGCAAAAAAAGGTGGCTACTGCAGCTATTTGCTATTAGATATAGAGCCGCGCGTAGGTACGAGGCAAGTCAGTGTTAAACGAGCCGCTTATCTACCCGCACGATCAACGGTAACGAGAGTGCGAGAAGAGGAAGAAAAAAAACAAAACAAACGTGCATATAATTTCAAGCGCGAGTGTGAATTTTCGACTATACGTCACACGAACTTCGTGGCCTGACTCTCTGATCGATCGGAGAGACGCGGCAACGACGCCCTCTCGACGTACGCCCCAACCTGCAGGGTATTACGCGTCGACGAAGGAGACGATACACCCCGAATATTCGAGTTGGCCAGTGAAGTGAGGAAACCTCGTTGCGATGTTGGACAGTTCGAGGGTCGGGGCTCCGAGCGAAGGGCCAAAGTGATTGTTTTGGGGTCCCGCCGCAAAAACGGCGAGGGGAGAGACGAACGGTACCGCGAAGGTGCTGGGGGTTCGAGTTGTGGCGGAAAATACAACGGCAGCGACGACGTCGCGAACCCAACGAAAAATCACACGTTGGAGGAAGCGGTGCAGGAGGAGGAAAAAGAGGGGCGGGTTACACTCATGAAGGACCACAGACGGGTCTCAATGTTTTGCTTCCAGAGTCCGTTCACTCGTTCTTCCCGTTCGGGGAGTGCGCAACCGTCGACGAACCCCTCTTCACCTGTGCAACGCGCCGTCCCTGACGCGTCCGCGGCCAGTCACACCGCGACCGCGAACAAAGAGGAAGCCAGGAGACGCGGATCCGAGGTCAGCGAGGGTTCAGGCTCGTCCTCCATCCGCTACATCGACCAAGAAGTGACCTGCATGTCGGGCAGCAGCAGCACCGACACCCTGCCGGGTATCAGGACCGACTACCTCGAGGTCGACCCGCTATCGTCGCCCGAGACTCCGCTCGCCGATCGCGAGCCCGGTTCACATTTGACCGTTGCATCGGGGAAGTTTCAACGCCCTCTCCACCTCTCGCCGAGCAGCCAGAAGTCGAACGGCGGCGGGAGGTGGCGGCGTCGGCTCCTGCTGAGACTGAGGTCGACGGAGTCGTCCACGTCCAGCACCGGGGAACCCTCGCCGTCTCCGTCGCCGACCCCGTCTCCAACCCCGTCGCCGACGCCGTCTCCTTCCCCGGCCAATCATCAGCGGAGTTCCTTCGGGGATATCCCCCCGCTGGAGAACGGATTCGACGACAATTCCGGGAACCCTGATCCCGAACCGGTCCATAACCAGACGGAGGGCTCGCTTCCTTCCTCGCCGGCTACCGGCGGCGGTCTTGTTCCGGGAGGCGGGGCGTATTACGCTTTCCTTAATGCGAATTGCGCCTTACGTCAGGAGCCGACTAGCACGAGTTCTCCCCAGCTTTCGTCAGCCGCTACGACACCGCGGTCTAGCACAGACTCGCCAGTGTCTTACGCCGAGGTTGACAAGCAGGGAGCTAGTCTCGAGCCGCAAACGCTGGAGGCCAGTTGTCTTCCGGCCGCTAGATCCTGCCCCAATCTGGAGAGACAGAGCGGGCCCTCGAGCCCCAGTCCGAGCCCTGGCCCGGCTGGGCCTCGGTTCAAGCCTCTCGAAGAAGGCGACATCCAAGTCTGCTACCTCAATCACACCAGGACTCTGGTCAGCAAGATACTTTCTAGTAAATTCCTGAGACGTTGGGAGACCCATCATCTCTATCTGAACGACGCCTGTCTGTCGTCAAGAACGGTAGATATAACTTCATTAATGCTATTTTGTTGTTTTTTAGTTATCAGACCGATAATTGCCGTGTATTGTTTTTCCTGGCAATTTATTTATAACGCACAATTGCGTTGCGTCGTCCTCGCCACGCTCGCCTGCTGATAGTGCGAACCGACGTCTGGGAGGATGATGATAGAATTTTTTTTTCTTACATACCGATTTGGAGTTTGGAACGTGATATAATATCGTGTTATTGGTTCATGTATACTATATTTGTGAAGCTCTGTGTATACCCAAGTCACGTTCGGATCGAAGGGGATTGATACCGATATCGACCGAAATTAAACTGGCTGTGAATATGAATTTATTTTTTTCTTCTTCTTTCTAAACGTTCCACAGCGTTTTCTGCGACGTTACTGCGTCTGGTTACCAAAGCCACACGTGAGATTCTCATCTGTGAGATTGTGTCGTCGTTTTGTGTAAAGAATACGCACGACATTCACACACGGCTCTGAGTAATCAGTTATTGCAGATAATTATTTTTTATACATTCTTTCATCACAACGAACAACACAGCTATATTAACGAACGTGTGAAAAATAAAATTGCACATTGTCTAGCCGAGTTGCGGTCGATGAATTATATCCCGGGTAATTAATCATCGAATTCCTGATTCACCCGTTGAAATTCGAGACTCGAGAATTGATATCGTAGTTCTTTCCTACGTCTGTGGTCCCCGCAATCTGACCAATGTACATATTTTTTTGTGTCTTTTTTGTTGTATCGTCTGCACATGTTGGGTTCATCGATGCATACGTCATAGCCTTAAAGTTTCGCAACTTGAATCTCTTTTCCGCTTCGAGTCTTACGTTTCTTGCGTTCATCTCGCGGTGAAGGAGTTCCGCGAACTTGCCAACGACTAATTGGCCAGATCCTCTTCCTACATCGTACATGAAATTGCTCAACTTTAATATCCACCCGTCATCATCATCGTCGTCGAGATTTCTCGATCGTGAGATCGTGAGATCGGCGATAATACTATAGTTGTTGGTTCAATGAAATCGCACGAAAGGCAAATGGAAATACTCGCCTGCGTCCGACGACGACAATACTGACGTCAAGCCTGACCCTGGTCTCTGCTTCTCTGACTGGTGCTGTTCTTTCTGACACTCTGTGTGTTGCCACCGCGTTCGCTGGCCCTGTGCGGCAGTCTCAACGGGCCAAGACTATCGAAGATACTTTAGTTCCATAAATCGCCGCCTTACCGTCTCCGGTATGGAAAACAAGACCAATAAAAGAGAACCTACGATCGTTGGACGATATTCTTTTAATCAGAGATCACGTAAATTTCTCTCTCCGGTCACGAGTGCGGATTGACGTCACTGTAAGAAAAACTCATCGTCATTATAGAATCGGACGATCCAAACACGCGCTCGGAGTCCGCATAAATCACGATCGGAATAAGGCAAGGGCTGGATTCGAAATTCCTGCTCCCGTTCATTCAGGGGATGCGAACGTCCCAGTTAACACGGGCGCTCGAAGCCCCTTCGACCTACTCCGACCTCCGTGGCCCCCGGCCCTCCTACACCTACCTCGACCCGCTACACCAGTCGTTCAACCCTCGGCCTAGATACGTTCCTGACGTCATTCTCTCCTATCTCGCCAGCCAGCGCGTGTATCGCGCGCCTCACACACGGATACCGTGGTGTATACGCGATAGGACGGCTGCGGGGCATCACACGACGCGTTCAAGTATCTTTAAAGCTCGCTCCACATGCACAACACCACTGGTTCAAAGTTTCACCGCGATGCTATATGCCTCACCTGCAGGATCTGCACGTCGCTTAAACTTTGCGTGTAGGCAACCCGACCCTCGGTGGTGTCGTAAAAATCCCGGGGACGTTTTACCGTGACGTAGATCATGCCGCGCTCTTGAGGGAAGATATGATTCTAAACAATGGATTTTTCGCATTTCCAGTACCAGGGGGACCAATGATAATTAATATCTTATCTAAAGTTCATTACACATTGAAAAAATGACTTTCGAAAATCACTTGTCGTAAGGTTTCAGACACACGGTTGATCCGATTATGCCTCTCGATCATGTCTCATTTTCTTCGGAAAGCAATCCTTCATCGTGTGAATGAGGGAAACTGAGAAAAAAAAATACTGTGATGAGTTATGGTCAGTTATCGAAACTTTTTTGCTGATAACCAGGCCCAAAAATTTTGTTTTTCAATTTCCCTCGTTCATACGATGAAGGATTGTTCTCCGAAGAAAATGAAACGTCGATAGACGTAATCGGATGAACCGCGTGTGCCTGAAACCATACGACAAGTTATTTTAGTTATGGAGAATTTGTTGAATCACGGTGTACCTACCCCCTTAATAGCATCAGAGAAATTGAATGTTTGCTCTTGAGACTTTTACAACGCCGTTTATAACAGTAGGTATCAACTTTCAGCTGACTGGATTTCTCCAACATCCGGTACCCTACAGCAGCATGTCTGAGGTTTATGCAGTCGCGAGATGGGATCCCACCTACAAATACTGCCTTCGCATCGTCTTGCCGGACGGATCCCTTCTCTTGCAGGCTGGTAACGCTTACACGAGGGATCAATGGTACCATTCGATACTCTGGAAGGTACGTAGAGTGTCGTATTTTTTTTAGATACGATACGATATCGTACTCAATCAGCTGCTCGGAGATTCTTATTTTCTAAAACACGATCTTTCGCGAATAACAATTCATCGCAATCTATACCACCGGGTTCTACCTTTGTGATGTTGATGTATCAACACACGGATACGTACGAGTGTAAAGTTACACATTTTTAATCCGTTGATTGCCTTTGGGTTGCGTAATTTATGACGGTTGGTTTATAAATATAAACTTTCATTGTTATTCCCACATTTGCTGCTGGGAATATTAAGAATCTAGATTACCAGGTTTAGTTTCTTTTTCTTTTTGTTCTTTATTTGGAGATTATTTGCCGAAACTAATTCCATAACGAATGATAAGAATCGTTGTTCTATCAGGATGTGAGGAATTAAAAAACGTGAATGAGCTTCTTTTGGATGAAATACCGAATTCATTTCTGCGAAATATCCTGGAAATCGTTTTCCGGAGTTAATTCAGCTATACAATAATGATTATCACACATCGATCTTTAATTTACATGTTGATTAATCAATTAATTGATTGATTGATACCCTCGTTATAATTCTACTCAATCAGCTATTGAGAGAGTTTTATATTTGACCCAATTGCTCCGCACCGAGACAACGTCACACGGTTGTCAAACCTTTTTTCTATACTTTTTCTATTCCTTTTTTTTCACTCATCTGCGTACGCTTGTCATGTTTCTCACCTGGGTATGGCGCCTCGTCATATTTACTCTGATAATTACATAGGCATAGTAGGCTATAAATTTATCTGAGACAATTGACAATGAGTTGCTCGTTAGTCAACGCATCATGCCGTCGTTCAACGGTTTAACAGATCCGCATTTTTTTTTTTTTTTTAAAGTTAATGATATCAATTACATATACATTATTTTTATTTATACATATAGTGTACAAAAGTCCGAGAAACTGTTGATCGTAGTTTTTACCGTATTTGGTCAAAGAACTTGTTTTCTTCGCTTGCAAATGTTGAATGATTTACCTAATGACATTTCGCACGGTGAAACTCAACGCGCATTAATTCAACTACTCGTCTTTTGGTTTCTGAAAACTCGGAACAAACTATCCACCTTTTTTTTTTAAAAACTTTATTGTCGACTACACGATTTCGAAATCGAATTATTATTGATCTTGGGCGTTCGATACTGGAATCGGGAAAATATATCAAGTAGAACTTGAAATCTTTGAAAAAAAAAGGAAACACACTAATTTTGGAACATTAATGTACAATTTTTTATTTTTTATTTTGTTGCTTTCGAAGATTGAAAAACTTGATCCGCTTGAATTTCGAAGGCGTGATAATGCAGTTTTTCGTTTAAATTGAATATTTGTCTCGAACGTTTGAACGCGTTATGTGTGTAACTATATATAAGTATGATACCACAGCCCCGCTATCCATCTATCTACGTATAGTTATTATAATTCGTTGTAAAATTGTACTATTTACACATTTGACAAAAGTATTCGCGTCATACGAAATACGTAGATCGCGGTAAACGTGCCGTACTCTTTGTATGTACATGTATGTACCTAGTTTGTACCGCCTTAATGTATATATACACTAATAACTAAAATATTGATTTTCAACTTGACATAAAAATTGACGCGTTATACCTTATACGGTCTGTTATGCTATACCCGACAAACCACCCGCGTACTACCACGTTATAATCAGCTCATATAACGTATGCTCTGTTCAATACGATACCAGGAAACCAACCAGATGTCATTTTATTCGGCGAAAATACGTATTTTTCTGTTTATTATTCCTATGACATCAATCGCCGCTGTGCCGCTCGCGGTATTTGCTGGAGGTATATCATTCGTGCGTGTACCCGGTTATATCGGGTATAATATACGTACAATGTTTGCCAACTTGTGAAACAGACCAGCTTTATTTTTCCATCTTCTTCTTCTTCTTTTTCATATATTCGATAATTGAAAGAACTTCATCCTCAAACGTAAAAAAAAAAAAAAAAAAAATCACCCTTCTTTCAATATTGCAGAAAAGCATCTTCAAGTATCAGCATCTAGTCTCCGTTAGCACGAGGGTCGAAGTTGTCCTAAGAGAGTTGAAAGCTATGGTAGATTTCGCTATATGGACTCCGCTTCAGGACGAAAGAGTAGCCAGCGCCCCCTTGGAAGCGGTAGCGAGACTCTTGGATGAACCTGGTACCGGAGACTCGAAGAATGGGAAGAGCGAATTGGCGGCGATCGGCGAAGGTAGACGGGGAAGAGACTGGGCTGAGGCAGTTTTGGCGGTGGCGGCACCGCTTCTGGAAAAAGTATCGCCACCACCAACGTTAGCAAGAGCATTGGCAAGACTCGCCCAACTGCATCCTAGATCACCGCTTGTAGCGGCCCTAGCGCCGGCCATCACGAGGTGCCTGAAACACACCGTTGAATGGGGAAAGTCGCCGGATATGAGAAAACTTTTACAAGTGTTCATTGCTGCCTTGTACGAAAACAACGACGGGGAACAGGCCGTCAGGGACTATATTGCCTCCGTTCATGGCCCTGGGAGCGACTGTCCTCATCCTAGAGTACTCACTAATTTAGTATCCATATGTGTTGCTGGAATTTTTCATAGGTGAGAGACAATTTCCTTCTTCTTCTTCTTCTTTAACAGCTTCGTGTCCTTTGGGGACAATTCTACGTGTGTACAAAAATCTTTTATTTTTTTAATGTACTTGGCGCAAGACTCTTGATACGCCATCTGTATTAAATACCGAGAGTAGGTCGTTTTTACTCACACGGACACGTGGACGACCTTCTGTCAGTGGTTCCAATCCTGCCACCAGGTGAAACCACGCCCCCATTGAGCATCAAGAGACTCGGTAGAGTCTCGAGCCAAGTACATACGATTTTTTTTTTCATATAAACGCGTTTCAATAGACTTTCAATGACTTTCAGAGACTTCTGAAGACTCCCAAAAAGAATTCCATAAACTAGTTCATACAGAAGCTGTGCGAATAATCGATTAATCGATATTTTACGATCCGATCAATTGAAGCTTCGATTAGTCGAAGGATCGATAGTTTCGATAAATTGCTGCTTCATTTGATCGATTAATTAATTGATTCTTTGTATCAAGTCGAGAATCCATCAATGAAGTAATCGAGAATCTGGATACATCCAATCAATCATAATTTAAACCCGTAGTAATCACATGGGTCAATTTGACTCGGGTTCATTTTTTAATCGAATAATCAGAGTAGTAAACAGGCAAAAATCGGAAAATATATGAATAAACATCTTTCATTTTTTTATCCATCCAAGCCCCGGATCATCAAGTTCAACCTTCATCGAAACTATTTTTTTTTTATGAAAGTACTATAACTCAATAGTATCGTGCTAAATTTTTGTGAAAAAAATATTGAAAATTGAAAAAGTTATGAATATTTGAGTAGAAACCCGGATTTTTTCTGAACACTTTTTTCCACTAATTTTTTTAGTACTTGAAAACCGAAAATTTACAGTCTCATCAACGAGAGCATATTTTCCAATGTTCAAATTATGTCGCTGAATTTTTTTACGATAATATAACGTGTCGTTTTGCTTCAGTAATCGCTCAAAGTTGGCTCGGGTCGGATTGACCCGGTGTGACTATTATCATAGTTTACTGAGGTGTTATTATTACGGGTTGAACCCACAGTCATACTATGAAGCATTTTGCTCTGTTTTGTTACAGATTCGAGGGTGCGCGTCATTCTCCGTCCGTTGGGGAAAGATCGACCTCTCTACCACCGTTACAGTGTTATCTTCTTCTGTTGAACGTTGCGTAAGTGTACATTTACACAGTAGTAGGGTAGTATAACTCGGGAAAAGAATTGTCAACTTCCTTATATGTGCCATAACACTTCCATGAAAAAAAATGTCAAGACCAAATATAACATAATCTCAATTCTTATCTAGCGCTGAGTATGCGGACTGGAGACCAGGTCTGGGCGCCCTTCTACAGCCTGTACAATTTCCTGAAGCAGCACTAGCCGACAAATCTGTACAAATTTCCTTACTGGTCGGCGTGGCTGGGCGACTGGCTAAAGATCCGAGGTGCTCCGTTCATCGGTGTCTACTTCCGATCAGAGAACCAAGACCCGGATGGATCCACATCGCCGCTCCAGCCAGCCCCGCGTGCCCCGATCAGGGACAACTTTTTGGCGAAATGGTGAGGCTTCAAATGCCTTTGGGTATTTGAATGTGAAACTCAGCAATTCCATCGCTTATCCTCTTGAGCTCTGAGTAAATTACTACAACTGTTATGAATAGATAAGATATAACATTCCCCACGCTGTTTATCACCATGCCGAAGATCGATACATTAAACTCCGTGGGGTAATACTAGCTTCTACCTACGCGCAATTCGAATCGTAAAGAGATAACGGGTATAAAGCGTACCAGTATTAAGGTGAAATTCAAGTCACGTGACCTCGATATGATTTACACTTGGAATTTTCAAACGCTATTTTCTCAGCCAAAACACATTCGATTGATGTGAAATTGATATCAGTGACGTACAAAAACTGAACGAAGGGCCTGCCAATCGTGGATTTTCGAATATCGAAAGACATAATCAGAATTTTGTGTAACACTATTGTTCTGTAACCCAAGGAGGTGCTGCCCCTCGTGGAGAGAGACAGCACTTCCTTGGATTACAGAACAATATTGTTAAAAAACTGTTATTACGTCTTGATTTTCGAAAATCCACGGTTGGCAGGCGCTTCATTCAGTTTTTCTACGTCACTGATATCAATTTCACATCAATCGAATGTGTTTTGGCTGAGAAAATAGCGTTTGAAAATTCCAAGTGTAAATCATATCGAGGTCACGTGACTTTCATTTCACCTTAACATGACATACCAATAACGAGCAGCTGTATCAATAAAATTGATAATAATAATAACAACGACCATAAAAAACTTCCTTCGTAACTTCAATAATTGAACAAATTAATATCTATGAGAGAACGTTAACATTTTTTCATTAAATCAGAAAATTTTCTCCACAGTTAACGACGTTGTTCGAATGCTGTTGTCGTAGAAAAAAGTTTGTCGCTTCGCTTATGAAACAGGCCGGTGGTGCTTGCATTCTTCTCGGTGTACGAGGATGCGACGCTGCTCAGGAGGCATTGTGCCTTATGCTCGAATGGCGGTTGCTACCAAACGAAGAAGCCAGACTTCAGGTTGTCTCTGCCCTGCAGTCAACCGCCTCAGGTAGAACCAAATACGCCGCGCTGTGCCAGAGACAACGAAATCTTCAGGAACTGGTGAGTTATTCTAATCATCGGAGACTATTCTCGCAATTACCGTTGTTTTACATTTTGATTTTTCTCCAATTGCAGCAACAAAAAGGAGGACCAAAGAAGCTGACTCTACCAGTGAGGGCGACCGACGAAGACGTAGCTCTTCTTCTGGGTGGCGGTGCTCTTGGAAACTTGGAATGCCTTAGTCTAGCTTTCACCTCGGTGACGTCGGCCTGTGCCGAACAACTTATAAAACTTCCGGCTCTAAGATACCTAAACCTGTGGGCGACGCAGTTCGGCGACGCAGGGCTCCAGATGATCAGCGAACACCTTCAGAAACTTCAGGTTCTAAATTTGTGCGAGACTCCGGTGTCTGATAAGGGGATTTCTACCCTGGCCTGTGAGTATTTTAGTCAGTTTGACGTCATTAGTTTCACGAATTTAATAACGTTGTGCCTCGTTTTGAACATTGCAGCTTTGACCAGCTTGAGAAAGCTAAATCTTAACAGTACAAAACTGTCGGCGCAGACGTTCGAGTCTTTGAAAAAGAGATTACCGGCCCTTCAGGAGTTCGATGTTCGATATACCGAGGCTTGGTGACCCGAACCAATTCCGTCAAGGAATTTATCTAACAATTTGAACAACGTAGTACGGGAGACGAATCTGACCCAGAGTATGATAAATAGGCGACAATTACGTTGAGATGATTAGTTCACGAACTGCAACCACTGCCATCGATATATCGATATCTTTAGAAAAGTTTGAGTTGAAGAAGAAACGGTTCGAAGGCTCTGGCCTACGTTGGCACTACATAGGGTATTACTTCCCAAATTTATTGTTTAATTACTCTTATCACACGATGTTTAGTGTATATAGATAGATAAATAAAATAAGTAAGAAGAGAAAAATAACGGAAAGAAAGAAGAGAAACAAAGAAAGAAGCTTAAGTTAATAATTTATTATAGTTAGGAAATATTATTGTTATTATACCACGCATATTATATGTGATATAAAAAAAAAGGAAAAGAAAATGATAAAATGAATCAAGTTATGAATTAAAAGTAAAATTAATAATTATTAATGAATAATAATTACGGAAAATAAGATTGTAGATCGCATTTATAATTAATCAGAATAATCGACGAACGTATGCGTAGTTGTTTATTAGTATGGAAACGTCAGAATCGAGATCTGCGATCAGAGAATGATTATGTAACTAGCGTGTACGGTATAAAATTGTGTACTTGATTGCACACACACACACACCTACCTACCTACATACCTAACGATAGGACGACTGATTCTGTATTTTATTTGAATAAAATTAATATTATGTATACATGATGTATAGGTATATATATATATTGTGAAAATATTGCGGAGCTGCAAGGGAGCAAGCGTTGTGAGAAGACTGTATCTGTCAATTTCCTTAATTATTATCAAAAAAAAAGAAAGAAAAATAGTTAATTAAAATTACACAATAATTCATTAATTAATCCTAAGAATAAATGCAAGTTTAATATTCAACCATTAATTTTATTCATGACAAAACCCAGTCACTGTGTTGTGTGTTGTCATGATTCATGTAGGTGATAGAAAAAAAAAACTTGATTTTTTTTTCACATATCAAATTTATTCAAATTCGATATTTTCAGCCCCGTCTATATGAAGCTATTCAATATCAGACTTTTTCTCACACCCGGTCGCAAAATGCCACTTCTCATACCTCTCGAGCGGGCGCAAGACTAGTATATTGTGCAACTCGTGGGCAAAAATGACGATTCCGAGTGAGTGTGAATATAGCCACACGAGCCGAAGGCGAGTGCGGATATCACACGAACTCAGAATCGTCATTGCCCACGAGGTGCACACGATATTTTTCCCAACAAATATGTAAAATTAGGCGAGTTGAGCCGTCTGTTGAAAATGAACGAAACTCGCAAACCATTTCCCCACTAGTGGAGAAATGAAACCATTTCTCAACTAGTGGAGAAATAGTTTGCGTGTTTTGTCATCACCAGTGGTCAGAAGTAGTTCTGGGTCACTAGTGGAAAAATGATTCTCCATTTCCCAATTCATTGAGAAATAGCGTCTTTTGTTCATTTTCAGCAGACGGCCAAAACCGCCTATTTTTACATATGCGTTGGGAAAAGATCTTGGTATAGCTTCTGCCTTTAAAAATGAATTTTTGTAGATTTCGGTAAATTTTTTTCAATTTTTTAAAAATATTGTTGAGTATAAAATTATAATTTATTAACAAAAAACCTATAGATTGTTACAAACATTCATATACATGCATGAGGATTACATTATCAACAAATTATTGGGAAACGAGAATACTAGAATAATAACTAATGTGTAAATTTACAATAATATCCGTTTGTTCGATTATTGAAAGACGGTGGCGTGAGACTTCGAGTGAAATACACACGTTTGATGATAGATAAATAATAGAAAATAATGTAAAGATAAATTTGATCCTTTCCCAACTACGTCAAAGTTATTAATTAATTTAATTAGTCATGAAAATCTTCTGTCACGCGCTTTTTATCAAGATTCAACAATAACAAAACCTATTTAGTAATTAAATAATCGTGGTACAGCACCGCCGCTGTTCATGAGAAAACAGTTTCAGTAAGAAAAAAAAATTGTAAATTCAGATTCATATAAAAATACAATTTGTATAAATACATATACTTTGGCTAGATTTTGTTGGGATTCGTTGTCATTGTTTTTGTATAAGAATATATTAGCTTAAATCTAAAATCATTAAAGTAAATTGTTACTCAATAAATGATTAAAAAATACAATCGTTCTCAAAACGGAAGCGAAAAATTGATACATTAGCTTCGTTTTAGCCAATTAGTGATAAACAAACAAAATTTCAGATATCAGATAAATAATAATGTGAACAAAAACTTTCACTCAGATCGTTGAGTGTATATCGTAACTAATTAATAATCGTCGGTAAAAATCATAACAGCCTAACGAAGAAAATGAAAAGAAGATCTTGATGCAAAAAACGACGCGTTGTAAATATACACGTAGGTATAACAATAAAACGGTTGAAACAAAAGAATCAACCATTTCTTACTTTTACTTCTTAACAAATCTGTTAATAAAGGTCAAAGGCACTGAGCGCATAACATTGGTCAGGTCACTGAGATAACACAGAGTATATGTATATTAGGAACGAAAGGGAAACAGAGGAGGAGATAGAGGAGTTGAAGAAGCTGTGAACTCCCCCTCTGTTTCTCTGGTTCTCAAATTTCATACTCTATACGTATATACCTAGTTCTAATAATATCAACGTTCGATAATATTCCGTATCTCGGATGTCATTCGTCCTACGCAGGGCGACTACAAGACTCAATTATCCCGATTCAAGCCTCTTTTACGAATTTCTAGATTCATTTTTGAGAAAATTGAAAAAAATAAAATAAAATAGTCAACAACTATTTGTGATCAAGATCGGTGTTTGCCCCCCTTTGAGGTCCAGAGCCTTCGTAGACGCCCTGATTTAGCTACCTACATCCGGTAGGAGTAATCGATGTAAAAAAATATATGATAGATTATCGACGACGCTCTTTTCATCTTTCTAAGCTTCTTAATCATAGAAGTTTGTACGGGCAGGTAGAACAGGAAGACAACTCGCGACCGCCTCCAAGCTTCACTGTTTCTTCACCAGAATTGTCGAACTGGCGATTTTCGTGTCTTCTCTGTGAAAGTAATCAGAATTATTATTCCAGGTAATCATGATTCATAGATATAGAAGAAAAATTTCACATTGGTAAATTTGATCTGTTGTGTGACTCACCTTCAATTCTGAGGCTAAGTACGAGAAAACAGCGTCAATATTGGTGTTTTCCTTCGCGGATGTTTCTACCACGTGAAGAACTTCTGGTAAATATTCCGAAACGGCTTCCGCCTCGCCTTTTTCGACTTCCCTCAGGCTCTCCAGGTCGCATTTGTTACCTGTAATCAACGATATTCAAATTACTTCATCAATTTCATGGAATCAGGAAGAAGTTTGATTACTTCAAGCTCACCAACTAAAATCAACATGACGTGGGACGAAGTGTATTTCCGCACCTCGTCAACCCATCGTTGAAGACTCAGAAAAGTTGAACGTTTCGTTATGTCGTAAACTAAAAAAAGGGGGGAAAAAAATAAAAAAAATTCTAACAATATAAAAAAAAGACGACAATGTACGAGGAAAAGAAAAAAAAGATTGATGACATAACCTGAAAAAGGGAAAAAATAATAGTTTTTTTTATTAATTACCTACGACAACACCGTTCGCCGACCTGTAGTAGCTCTGGGTTATCGTTCGGAATCTTTCCTGCCCCGCAGTGTCCCAAATTTGTAACTGTCAAGTAAATTTGAGGTTAGAATCCGGTTTTCTTTGTTATTCATTCATGCGGTACGCAGATTCGATTCTGTATCAAAAAGTTGTCTAGACTGGACTTGTGTGAAGCCTGAAAAATATGTTTATGTTCTCTAACGAAAACTAGATTTGACGTTTTGACTGATTACCTTGACTTTTTTTCCGTCTACGATGACAGTCTTCATTGAGAAATCTACTCCGATCGTATTCCCATGTCTCTCTATAAATGTGCCAGACCTAAATCGTTGCACTACGCAGGTTTTCCCAGTACCGCAATCACCGATCAAAACTATTTTGAAGAGATAATCGAACCTCTCGTCGTTCGTGGTCATCAAATTGTCCGGATCACGGCTAGACATTATAACCGTATTCACAAGATCGCGGTGACCGCGATCTGATTAACTTAACCTAAACTATACACCTTCAACTATTCGAGTAGTACGTATTGCGGGATCTAGGAATTCTCGGATCGAACTGTCTGTCAACATCGCTACGCTGCTACTGAGTACTGCTACTGCGCCATTTTCGGAATTCTACTACATACTCATACACCGAAGGACAGGATGAGATGAAACAGATGAAATCATCAAATGATCTCTGGAGATACGTGAGATTCACCTGAGATCGCGTTGATTATCTAGTCAGAAGGTAGCGCCACTTGAGCAACGGATGAAAATAATAGAAATTAATTCGTTATTCATTTTTTTTTTTCTTATGGATTTCTCAAATATACAATTTTCTTTATATCAGTCGATGACTGCGAGCCAGCTGATGCGTAATGAAACTCATCTAGCCACTAGTGGGAGGACTTTTTTTAGATTATAGATACGCACGAGGCTCGTCATCCGTAAATGACGCAGATCGTCGAGACGACCCGCGCGAGTATGATTCATATCCACGCGTTCTTCGGTGGTTCCTCTCGGTACACAAAGTAGCCGTTTCTAAGTCAGTCTGCGAATGCGCATGCGCACAATATTGAGCACTTTTCAGTTCTAGGAGTTGAAACTGGTCATTGAAGTACAACCTCCGAATAGGGCACCTTAGAGGCGGCGAGGGGAGTATGATTCTTGGAACTGACTTTCCCCCACCAACAGCTCGCGAGCATGTCTCGACTCGCCCGCCCGCTCAACCTCCGAATAGGGCCACCCCGTGTCTGTGTTGTTTTTGAGCATTCGAAGCGTTTCCGAGTAGGTGCCCTATTCAGAGGCATACAGGGGACAAAGCCATTAAGGGGGCATCCATGAAGGACGTCCGCGTTTTTTTGCAAATTTTTTACCCCTCCCTTCCCCCATGTCACACTCACAGTTATAGTCACAATATTCGAGCCCCTACCCTTCAGAAACGATCGATGGTCACAATCATCCCCCCCCCCCGCCCCCTGGTCACAAATAGTCACATTTTATGAACCCCTTGCCCCGCACTCCTATAAGTGTGGACGTCCTTTATGGACGCCCACTGAGAAAGAAGGAGAAGAAGAAAAAGAAGAGAGGGCCTATTCAGAGGTTTCACTGTATTGTATTCCGGCATGCCTTTTTTCGGTCACATGTCGCATAATTCGGGATAAGTCGAGAATGGTTTGGACGTGAACAGATATTTCCAGGATTTAGCGGTTGGTGATAAGGGATAGGAGATTGCGCGTGTGTGACATGTGGCGCCGGTGAATTATCCCTACGGGCAGGAGTGTTTCGAAAGCATCGGTTCATTTCTTCGCGCCAAGCGTTTGATAGGCTGTTCACTCCTGTGGCTAGTGAAAAGTGGGCCGTCAGTCGAGGATTTGGCGCTGTGATCGAGTCACGCATGGCTTCGGGTGTAGACAGCCGTTAAGAACCACGTGTTGCGTTTGTCTGAAAGTTTTCGGCGTCGTATGACGTGCATTGAACCAACTCAGAATGTTCATGTATAATAATTTGCCCGTATCTTCGACGAAAGTGAAAATTGAGACCGATACACATTCACAGCACAGCGAAGTTTCCAAAGTCGTGTTGAAGGATGCGCTCGTATATTGTGAGAAAGTACTGATCGAGAGTAATCTCATTGCGACCGAATCTCCGGTTGTACTATCCGAAGAGGGTATTCAACTCGGCAAAAAAATATACCAAAAGATTTTGGAGACTGTAGCAGAGAATCAAACGGCCAAAGAAGATATGCCACCGAAAAAAAGAATCGAAGTAGACGAAGTGATCATGATTGAAGAACTCGAGGAAGAAGGAGTGTTTAAGGAAGTCAAAGCTTTCCATCGTTCGAATCCGCGATCAGAGGACGAAGACGATCAGCCCGAGGACGAAGGGGAAACATCCGGACGTGATTTCGTCCCGCTGGATGTGAAAAAAAAAGTTGTTAACCTAGCAAAAGAACACCCAAAATGGAGTCTAAGAACGCTTCAGAGTAATGGAGCCTCTCGACTCAAGAGTATGATGCAATTGAAGAGATGGGAAGAACATGTCAAAAATGGGGGGAACAAAATAGACAAACATAAAGCAATAGATTCGATGACCTACGATCGATTCAAAAAAGCTCTAGGAAGCGGTCAGCTGGTCACTTCGCGTATCTTGCAGCAATGGGCGTTATCTGCTGCAAGCCAATTTCGTGATCTCAATTTCAAAGCCTCGGAGGGATGGGTAACATGTTTCAAACGAAGGCACCGAATCCGTGAGAGTAAAACTGACGCCGCAAGTTTAGCGAGAGAGCGGAAACTGTTCTGAGGGATCAACTTTTTCAAACCCATGCGACGAGACTGCCATACCCACATCCAAATGATGATAAGGATTTCATCATCGATGACGATGTACGGGCATAACTTCAAGGACGAAACTTATGTTTTTGCTGAACGGAAAAACATTCGAAAATCACATTTTTCGTTTGCTTGGGTTGAAATTGCTGCCATTTCTATCCATTTAATATCTTTAACATCCATCATCTTGATTCGTTACGTCAGATTACATCGTCAGATTATAAGCAGCTGTAACGAATTATATCAACAAAAATGTATATAATCGAAATAAATATTGAATAAAGTTCTAATACATGAGGTTTTTATTTCAAAATATAGTCAGAAACAATTGTTGTTACCAGCCCAATTCCACCTTTTCCACCACTGCTGATGTATCAGATCTGGCACACAATCATATCGCGTGTCTAATGACATAAGGACGTAAGCGCCATTATACGACGTTTTGCTGTTTATAATGGCATAAAGTCGTATAATTTTTTTTTTCACGCCAATCGCTCTGAAAACGTTCGAAACGTATAGATCAATTGAAATTACGAGATCGAAAAATGTAAATGCAAAAGGTCGTAAGTTGCAGGGCGGATACGACCTCTGCATTTAACTGCGGATATTTTTTATCGAAATTTTCGAAACGACGTCGATTTTTCTTTGCGTTTCACGAATTTTCACAGCTATTTGAAAAAATTTACTTTGTTTTTTAATCTTCCTTAAAAATTGTAATGAAAGAACGACGTATCCGCCCAACTTACGACCTTTTGCACTTACATTTTTCGAACTCGTAATTTCAATTGATCTATATACGTTTTGACCATTTTCGGAGCGAATGACGTGAAAAAAGAAATTATACGACCTTTTGCCAACAAAATCGCGTTTTTGGCGCTTACGACCTTATGCCATTAGACACGCGATATGAATATTGGAAAAGTTCACATTCCAACAGCAATACAGTATACGTATTGTGCACCGTGGAAAGTATGATTCTTCTCAGGATAGGTGATAATAACAGTAAACTAAGTGCAATTAGCCTAGATTTGCATATTATACAGGGTGAGTTATCTTTGGGTCTGAACAAGGGAGAGGCTTATCACCGCTGATGCTCCGCCCCTTGGCGTGTCACAAACTGTTATCAAAATCTAAGTTTACATCAAGCTGTCAATACTCGGTCTGGTCGAGTAGGGTATTGTTGACTTTCGAATGAAAACAATGAGCAAATGTGAACTTAGATTTTGATAACAGTTTGTGATACGCCACGGGGCGGAGCATCAGCAGTGATAAGCCCCTTCCTCGTTCAGACCCGAAGATAACTCACCCCGTATAATGCAATCAACACTTAGAGTGGCAGAAAAACACCACAAAGAGGAATTGAAATTTGAATCAGTGAAACCCATGGAGCTGAATCTTTGTGACTTGATTTTCCCGGAAACGGTTGCAAAGCGTGCCCAGCTATCACTATATTAGAAGGAAACGGGGTTTACCAATAGTATCACCAGAATCAAGATTAGGTAGGTATAGTTTTTTTTATTCACTATTTACAATCAAAGAAAAAGGAAAAACCGATTTATACAGTATTCTTATATTTTTTTTCTGCACAATCAACTTGTAGATTAGGTTCATCGCAATGTTCAACGAAGGTAAGTAGGTTGACTGGTTTTTCTTTCTCTCTTAATCTTTGTCTCACAAAATAACTACTAGGCGTGCTGCTTAATCGATTATAAATCTCTTCTATTCAAACGTCATGAATATATCCTAATTAAGGGTCGTTATACAACTGTATTTATTGCTAGACACTTTATTACAATTTATTTATAGGTATTTATAATCGTGTATAATAGATATGTAATATTACCATATTCGACTTTGAATAAAAAATACTTTTCCTATATTGTACAAAAAAAAAAATCTATATATCTATCAATACAAGGTATGTATATATAATTTAATAATAATAGTAATAATAATAATAATCGTAATATTAGATTACAACCAAATTAAAGAAAGAAAAATAGGAAACTTTAAATTATGTAATTGATTATACGGATAGT